>BJBW01017510.1:0-12433 GCA_004320125.1 Scolopax mira
GTCCTGAGAGGCATGCTCTGACATGCTCTGGGTGGTCCTGCATTGGCAGGGGAGTTGGACTAGATGATCTCTATGGTCCCTTCCAACTTCAAAAAAATTCAGTGATATTCAGTGATATTCAGTAATGCCATTTTCAAGAAATCTGATGGGGAGTTTTAGCTTCTCCACTGTACAGAAATTCAATGGGGGCATGTACTGAGCAGCATTCATTAGCTTAATATCTTTTTCAAGTTTGTTGCTTTCTGAGTGGCAAGAAGACAGAATGAAACTTACAGTTTAATATTGTTTTGCCCTCTGAATTTACATTAGAAACACTGGAGAGTACTGAGAGTCCTTGTATAACACTTCTTGACATCCTGTTTGAATTTCTGCAGGTATTACTCTTTGTGAAATATGAACCTCATAGGACAGTTAGGGCCCTTCTGGTCTCATACCAATGTCTCCAGCTGTGGCACAGGAAATCCAAATTGCTCTTCAAATTAAATCATGGGAAACCTTAATTCCTTGCTTGTCTCAAGCAAAGTTAATGGGAAACAGATGCACACTCCTGTCAAAACATTAAGTTGTATATTTGTCTGCTGCTGGCTTATCTTTTGATGTACTGGTTAAAAATGATAATATTCGCTTTTTTTTCCCTTTTTTTTTTTCCCCAATTAGTATTGCATTTACTTAGTAGGCTTTTGCAAAATACTAATGAAAATGAATTATCCATTTGTATCGATACTGCTAACTCTGATAATCACTAGCAAAGTTAAACCACAAATTTAATAAAAAATGAAATTTGTCTCTCTGGGAAAAGCAGTAGCAAGTAACCTTCATGATTGAAATTGATAGAAAAGAATGAAACATATAGTCATCTGATGTAACAAAACATTCAATCTAGACTCCAATGAAATATATTGCTTGACTTCAGCTAAACATTCTGCTAAAATAAATCTCCCCCTAACACCAAATGAAGATCTGTCTTTGTTTTTAACATTCCCTCTCCCTCCATATGAAAATATTCAATCTGTCCACTGGAACTATCACTTCAGTTGCAATGAAAGAGGCTCCTGGGCATCCTTTATCAAAACTACCAAGACAATATTATAGGTTCATCAATTAGATGATTCTAGGCTGAACAACACGTGAGCTTTGTGATGCTATCAGGAAAAAGTACTACTTTCAAGCTGGTTTAGAACCATGTATACATTGATTATTTTTCTCCTTTGTATTTCTCAGTGCTGTAAATGGACAAAGTTAATATCTTCCTCCTCCCTCTGAATAGGGATGTATAAAAATTACTCTTCAATATAAAAAGCTTTTTGTAAGACTTTCATTGATGATTATTCTGTAGTATCTACTAGAGTCATCAATCTGCACATGCCACAGAGATAATGCAAAATGGAAAAAATACACTTTCCTTCTTTGTGAGCAAAGCTATGTTTTTTAATTCAGTGCAATACAGAAATATGGACAAAAATTGCTTGTAGCAAAACAGAGAGAAATCTGGGTATCCAAGTTAATCTTGTGTTTTATAAGCACAGCACATATGCTTCAGGTCTCAACTTCCAACTGTACATAACTATTGTCCTGAATTCAGTGAGATTGTCCTCATTTCTAAGCATGTAACTGAAAGATGAATCAGGCCTATTCATACCTTCACAAAGGCTAAGTCAGGAACTGTTCACGACAACAAATGTCTCAGTGCTGTCCTGACACTTATTTTAACTGTGACACAAAAAGCCAGTGTTTAGAATCTGTCATTTTCATAAACCTGACATATTTATCCAGCTGCATCAATTCAGAGTTGGTCTATGCTTCTCCTCCCATTATCCTCCCCCTTCTCTCTCCCATTTCCCCCAGAATGTTGGTGATTCTTTAATTTGCCACTGACATCACTTACCACTGACGAAGCCCTTAGCAAATGATCAACTCTATCTTCCAGCTTTGAAAAGGATATACTCATTCTCTGGTCTACATTGTTTCCTAAAAATATATGACATCTTAGAAGAATGGTGCTGCTCTGGAGCATACTGATCTCAGTAAAGCCCAGCCCATGGTCACACTGGTATTCTCCAATGTTTTAGCTGAGGATACTATGAGTTTATATTAATTTAACTTCTTTGTTTTCTTGAATGCATCAGCTTAATCATCCCTGGGGACCTCACTTTGCAGGATGTTGGGGAGGAAATGGACCAGAGGAGCTGTAACTCCCTTGCAAGGGAAGAAGTTTCTCCACATCTTGATGAGGAAGGAATGAAAACAAAAGGCAAAACAAGGAATGTCTTCACAGTGCCATCTCTCTCTCCTACCACTGACATGCACAGGCTTGCTGTTGGCTTCCTGAGAGGGCCTCCATGCCATTCTCAAGGGCTGTCCCAACTCACCTTTGGATCGCCTGGCTGCCTCTTTTTTCACTTTATACCATGGATTTTGAGGCAGTGGTAGAGTTAAATACTGAACATATTCTTGTGTTATTGTTTATATCATTCTTTCCCATTTTCTTTCCAGAATGTATTTTTGTAATCTTTTGTAATAGGCTGTCTTGCTAAATGAAGTTTTTTGCTTTTGGCTACAAAGTAATTTTGCACTCAACATAATGAATAGTAGAAGCTGCTAAGCTTTACTTCTTCATTGCCCCACTGGCCATAGGCCTAATCTAGCAAATAATACAGAGAAAAAGTAGATATATAGCAGTGCAGGTGGTCTCCCACCATTAAAAGCACAGTGGCTCAAACCATGCAGGAAATGTAATGAGATAGAGAGGCAGACAACACAAGCAAAGTAATTGTACGAAATGCTGGGAGTTGTGATTTGGGAAGGAGTGGAAGTGCCAGGGATGCACAGCATTGGCAGAGGGAAATTGCAGCAGAAAACTGAAGAGAGCTTGTTTGAGGGCAAGGAGAAAAAGTGGTTCTGGTTATGATTTTATTTGTATTCATGTCCTGTGCAGAGCACCTGGTTTAGCCTGATGATGGCTGACAGCTATTGTTTATTTTATTTTAAGAGGGATAACATCTTGCCAAAAGAATGTTTCTGGTATAGCAAAGTATACCAGGTTTGGGATTTTCTATGTGGCATAAAATTATATACAGGATGGCTTTAACTTGATTTAGCCACCTATTTTCAGGTATCTGAGAATTTTCTGGGACTTAATCCTGGTATTTTCATCACCACTCTTGCTACGGCTACTGGATATTGTGTATATTAATCTTACAGAATTGAGGTGAGATAAGAAAATATTATTTTCCTCTGAGGCCCCGGCACATGTGGCTTGCCCAGAAATATTCTGCAATGACTAACTCCCAGACAAGGATGCAAATTACTGACCTATTTTACCTCTGATTTCATATCCTTTGCTGTTTCCTGTCACTGCATAAAGCTGAGATATGCAGTGAAAGGGGTAACCTCGTGGTTAGTTTATGTGTGTTTAAGCAACTGCTCCCTGGTTTAATTTAGCACCTGTAAGTCCCAGCACGTTGTTTCCTCTGCAGTCTTGCCCCATCTTTGTAAGCAGCATTTTGCAGCTTGTGGCCAAGGGCCAGGTCCTGCTCTCAAATACGGCTGGATAAATCTGCTCTACCCACAAACTTATCCAGTCTGACGCTTTCTCCATTGACTCAGCCTTAGCTACTCAGATAGTTGTATATTTTGTACATCACTGTTTATCCTTTTTGTTTTACTTCAGACTTTATGAAAAGTTAGGGTGGGGTTTTTTTTAAACTAAAAAAAAGTCGGAGGTTCTTCTTGTACACACACTATTCGTCTAATGTAACTCTACCAGGATTTCTTCTTGACTAATTCTTGATTACTTCAAGGTCAAAATAAATCATTTCAAGTAGAGTGTGTGCTATAGCAACACATTGAGGCAAGTTTATGTATTTTTCATGCCACAACGATCTTTTAATTTCTAGTACAAATGAGTCATTGGAGTTTCAGCAAGTTAGTACCTGCTTGAAACACTAGTTAGTTCAGTCTCTCTTCCTCAGTTGCTGCATGGCACTTTGTATTTCTGTCTATTTACCATCATAGTAGAAAAATTAAAAGAACAATGCTTGCAGCAGCAGGAGTGTTCTCTCATGCCTAATGCCAGCCTGGTCCCTCAGTGTCCTTTTTTGGTAATGTTTAAGTTCTGGATGTGAAACAAGCTATCTGACAGGAAAGTGCCTTGATGTTTGGAAAGGTGGAAAATTCCAATCTCCTCTTTAGTTTATTTAGTGTGTTTTACTAGGGACTAACTGCAGATTTAAATGCCGTGATTATTTTTAATTATATTAGTAAGAAACAGTCCTGCTTCTTGGAGATGATGGAAATTTTTGCAGAAATAAAATCAAAGCCTTAACTATAAACCAGTCATAAATTGTCAGTCTGGTTTTCTCAGACTCAGAAGTGTTTCAAGATCTGTTCTTGATGTCACAGCATCTCTTGCCATTCTTGTAGGAGACCAACTTTTGCTGACAGACTCACTTTATCAGACATAAAAGAAACTTTTCATTCTCTTACTTATGATGGGGTTTGAACCAGGCCTGAGGGAGAGAGAAAAAAATAACAGAGAGAAGAGGGCTACCATTCTAGCTGTGCAAAGGAAAATAATATGCCTGTGCAGAGGGAGGGGAAGGACAGAAAAGGAAAATGAGAATAGCTTCCCCTCTCAGAGGGTTCCCCAAAAGGGGAAGGGAGAGAGGCAGGAGTGTAAACTGCCACTTTAGTTTACATATCAAATTGGCTTCCCTTTCAGCTTATGCTGAAACGTTATGGGATTCTTCCCGCTCAATGCTGTGTTAAGAGGTGCTTGGGGTTTTTTACCATCCTACTTTCAAAATCTAAAAGGACAACCGGGCTGAAGCAGGGACAGGGTTCTAAGATTGTTCTTTGTGTATAAGAAATGTAGCAAAGATGAAGAGGAAACTCAGGCTAGGCTGACTTACTTGAGGACAGAAAGGTCAACCATGCAGGAGAGTTTTAATGTCTCCTATTTAAGTTGTTTTGAAAGGAAAACCAAAATGTTTATATTTTATGATGTCAGGGCCAAAGGACAGGGGGGAAAGACAGAGACGTATCTTTGACTTTAGGTCACTTACTGAGCAAGAGAACCTACGTTCTTGTCCTGACACCTAATGCCTTACAGAAAAAAACAGTTTTGTATAAAATGAATACTCAGTTCCTTGCTGCTGCAAGGAACATACTCTTATATGTTCCTTGCAGCAGCAGCTGACACCCAGGGTGTTTTACAATAGATGTCCCTGTGCCTGTCTCTGCCTTCCACCCCTCCAGACTCAAAGGCATAACCCAAAATCCCATTCAGGCTGTCATGTCCTCTCTCCTCCTCTCCTTGGTGGCCTGGAGCAGAGTGCCGAGAGAAGCATTCAGCATGGTTCCTGCAAAGAGCAGCAGGGCCACCATGCAGGTCCACAGGAAGAGTTGTCCACCCAGTTGGTCAGCTATGCAGGCATGGGCAGATCTGCACATGCCTGCAGAGATGTGCAGGCCTCTGAGGAATGCTTGTTTCTGACACGTAGCTGCTGTAGAACAACAGGCATTGCAAGAAGTGAGCAGGCGGCCAACAGGAGTGATCCAGCTCTGAGGACCAGACTTGGCCAAGTAAGCCTAAGTGTCAAAGTAAGTGCCTTTGCTGGTTTAACCACCTTCAGCTAGCCAGGCGGCTTTCAGTGCCTGTGATCAAAGGGTTTAGATTTGCTGCATCCGCACAGTTTTTATAAGCAGAGACCTGACTATAAACCAGACTTGTCTTTTGCTGTAGCTCTCCTATTCGGAGCTATTTGGAGCTCTACCCTGAAGAACTAGTGAAGAGTTAGTGGGGACAGATGGGACTTGGAGCATGAATGCAGGCTTGATCCTTAACTAACAAGAGAGCATAGACAGTCTTTTTGCCTTTGGTCCTCAGAAGTAATACAGAACCAAGCAGACTCCTTTTTCCAGATGTTTACCTGTCTTGGTTGTTCGTATTGGAACCCTGACGGCAGAGACTACTTCTTACTATGAATTTCCATGTTTTCCAGCTGAAAGAAAGCACTACATAAATAATAGGGACAGAAATTAAGGCATTTAGTTCTTATCTTTGCAACAAGCTTATCTGGAGCTGGATTATGCCTGGGGAGCTAGTACGCTACAGTAAAGTCAATGCCATCCAGCCTTAGCTGCTCTGAACACAGTCTGTATTGATGCAAAATGCTTGCACATGGTGCAACTATTCCTCCCACTCAGAGCACAGCACACCCTGTATCCCCTTATTTTCCTTACAGAATATTGCTTCATTATTATGCTAAATTGCAGAAACATCATGAGTATTTCTTCATCATTTTTAATAGCTGATTAAGTAGTTTTATTCTTACATACCCCAACAAGCCCTGTTTAGCAGGGCTGTGTGTTAGCTAATTCTGGTGTAGCCACTTGGGTTTAACTTTTCTAATGAGAATGAAGCATATCTGTTATATGGAGATAGTAAATCACTTCAGAGGTTTCAGCAGAAGATTAGAAGATCCGCCTACACTGTTAGCCATGCAACTGTAGCTTGCTCCACAATCAGTTTTTGTGTCAGTACTGAAACATTTGAAGATTCAGATAATAGAATTTACATTCTGCAAGTGGTTCAAGCAATTTAAAGTGAACTTGACCTGACTTTTTAACCTTCTTATCAAGTTATGCAGACTGTTTGTACTGGCAGGAGGATGTAATGGTTGGGGTGAAAAAGGGAAAAAATGAGATTCCATAGGCTTATCTTAGCTGAATCACTGATTCACTGTGTGACCTCTGCAAAGCCCTTAGTCTCTATTACCTTACTGACTTTCTTTTTTAAATGTGTACTCTTCTTTCTGTCATTACTGAAAGCTGTCTGTCTCAGGAATCACAGTATGAAGAAAATGATTGAATCACACTCTGTGTGGTAGATGCAGTGTCCTGGAGATATTAATTATCCAGGCATGCCTCAACTCTTGCAAATGGCAGCTGCCATTTTGCATGCTGTTTCACACCCAGAATGTAAGAGAACAATTTACTACATGAACTTCTCTGTTCTTTGCAATAGCTCATTCTGTGTTTCTTATTGCTACATAGATATTGAGATAACACACATTCAGAATGAAAAGGCTGCCACTAGATCTCCTGACTCTGATTTTGCCACAAGCCTAGAGCATTCCTATAGTCTGTGGCTTGATATATATACCCCATTTCTTTTAGCCAGAGTAAATTCCTTGGAAGTGTGGTCTACATCTTGCCATCTGGCTGTGGAAAAAAATGTGCCACAGATAATATTAGCATATAATAAAAATTCACTGGCAAGAAAAGAATGCTTCCAATATCAAGCATCACAAATAAAATAATTATTTCTTTCTTCCTTTAAAAAACAGCTAAAATTAACATCTTACACCTTTTTCTCTTAAAGCAATACCAAGGGGTGGCCAGCCTGGAGCAAGGAAGAAGCTGCTCCAGACCATTTCCCACAGTGCAGAGAAGACTGCCTTTACCAGGGAGGGACTCGCTTTAGAAAGCTGGAACAGGGATATGGGAAGGGGAGATGACAACCAGCTAACAGACTGGCTGCATGCCTCAGAGCTGGACTCAAGGTTCAGCTCTGCTCCCTATCTCCGTCCAGCTCCATTGCAATTCTTGCCCTCTGGTGGAGCACCATAAGAATCCCAAGAACCAGAGAGACACATCACTACCGCTGCAGGGGAGTATTTAGCTGTTCCTCAACTCACCGATACAGCATGTGAATACTGCAGTAACATTTAACAACTCATAAAGCAGCAAAAAGCCAGTGTTACCCCTAAAAAAATGCCCACCTTGCATATGAACCACACAACAAAACAATGTCCTCTCCCACACACGGGCGTGCAGGCTTGCGTGCATTTATGCTGTCAATGTCCTCATCAAAGAACCCCTGAAGACCAGAGCTCCTGCTGCTGCTTGGTCTTCTTTTGCTCAGGACCCTGCCTCAGGAGGATGATGCCTGCTCTCACCCTTCACGTGTTCAGTCCTCTCTGCAGGAAAATCATTCTCCTAAAGTTCTCCAGAAAGAGCTTCCACTGGGTAGAAAGCAGCAGAAGAATAGTCTATGTTTGTAATTTAAGCCAGCCTCCAGAAAACAGTGGAAACTCAGAGGGGCCAAGTCACCCAATAAAGCATCTGACAGCAAGTGGCAGAAGACTATACCTGTGATGACCAAAAATCTCCTTGTTACTGTCAATAGAAAAAGGCATTGGAAATTGGTTTTTAATTTACACTTGTAAGCATTATCTGTTGTGCTCAATCCACTTTTGTCCAATATTGTGCTGTGGCTGATCATTTTGAGGAGTACAGCTTCCTCCTCTTCTATTTTGGACATTCAACAGAAAGGGAATATTATAATTTGCAGAGTCCCAGCTCTCAGCAAAGCAGGGGGACACTACCTTTTGCTTCACTCCAGAGGTAACCACTTAGAGAGGAAATGGATAGTGGGTAAGAAAAATGAGAAGGAACTGTCAATGGTTCTCTAGGAGATGGTACAATAACCAGGAGACAGGCAGGACTGCAATTTGGCAAGGAACAGACATGTCTCTTACCTCTCATGATAGGGAAATAATGAGTTTGATACTATCACAAGGGTGATCATATCCTTCTGTATGTTGATTTTGAGGGATGACACTTGGTAGCATTTGTAGCGACCATTTACCAGGAACAACCAGCAATTTCTCATTTTAGGCTGAATGGTCTGTTGTACAGATCTTTTGTATTTTTTATTGCAAATGTGTTATGTATTAAAGAAACAAAACTTCTGTCTTTCTATGCATAGGTTTTCTGTTTCATACCCTCAGACAAATAATAATGTAATTAAAAGAAAAATAAATAAAATTAAAAGGGCTCAGAAACATGGAACTATAACAATAATACTACATTTGCAGATCTTTTATCAAGTGCATTTGCCTTTTTGATGGGACATACTTTATTCTCTTACAGATATACATATATACATTTTCAAATCATTATCTTCAAACTAACTGTATCCCAAATCAGTATTGCATCTGCTCAAAGAACAGAATAAAGTGCACATTTGAATTCCACTGAATTCAAATCCATGAAAAACAAAATGAAACCATGTCAGTTTATATCAGCTGAATGCAAATAATAGTGACTAACACATTTATCTGGATTTCTTTCCCAGCCACAGAGAGATTAATGATTACAGGATCCAATTAAAAACAAAGAAACAAACAAAACCAACCAAACAAAACCAAAACAAATCAGTTGATTTCAAACTGAAATAAAATTTCCAAAGTGAATATAGTGTTTCTTTCAAAGGGTCCTGTTTCAAAATATATCTGGGTAGCCTAAGAATGCAACAATGACAGAGGCTGAAAAAAATATTCAACAAAATGACAATGTCACAGTTTGGACTAGAAAATGGGCTTGTTTAAATATTTTACAGTAATATGACTTGATGAATCTATCAAAGAGGATCTTATAATCAATCTTATAATCACTTATAAATCAAGCCAAAACTGCTCAGTAGCTTTGTGTCACTGGCAATGCAATCTACCATTTTTGAGAACAGAACCCCCTAGGAACAAAAGAAAACCTATTCACAACCTGTCACAGATGCCAAATCTCTAAGCCAAATTCTCCCAAATTAGTGAACAGGCTCTATGAAAACAACTTTCCTTTGTCCCCAGAGATGCACTCTACAGTTAAAGCTTCAAGACTGCAAGAGTCAGTAAATTAGTTAAGTGATGTAAGAGACAGGATATATTTTAGTAGGACAAAGAAAACCTTGAGATGTGCTTCTTTTTCATTCCCATCAAGCTTATTCCATGTGCAAGAAATGAAGACCAGTGAACACAGGATGGCAGTGACAGCAGAGGCACCTGCTGCTGCAGAGCCCTGTGCCAGGCTGTCCACTTCAGCTCAGACCAGTTATCAGGTTGCAGCCTCTCTTGATCTGGTTGTACTTCACAGGTAGCAACAAGGTGCTGGGAGAGCATTCTCTCCCACGTTTAACTTGTTCAGTTCGAGCATTTAACTGTTACTTCATTAAGGCTGTACGGAGACAAAATATGCATGAAAGATGCAACAAAATGGCCTTTGCATTTTTTGATAAGCATAGCACTCAAAAACAAACAACCAAAAAAAAAAAAAAAGAAAAGGAGGAAAAAAATAGCTCTGTATTATGTTCAAGGTCTTTTACCATGCTGTAGAATGAAACTAACATAGAATCTCTACATAAAATAATAGGGGAACAATATGGCAATTGTGACGAACTGTATGGATCTTATGGCCTACTTCTACTCCTTTCACACCATTCAGGTAGCAGAAGAGGCTTTGCGTAGGTGTATATGGATGTTCAGGCAGTGGAAACCACAAAACAGCCGAAAAAAACCACAGTGCATTGTTAGTCAGGCAACAGAGTTAATTTTAAATCACTTTTCTGCAAGTGCAGAAATGCATCACCACTGCAGCACATGAATAATCAGTCACAACAGCCAAGACTGCACTGAATGAACATTACCACCAATGGCAGAAGGCATCAAGGAATGCAAAAAACATATCTGTTGGGAACATTTTCATATGTTGGGAAAAAAATTCAGCCATTTGAACTTTCCCAATTGCTGAATCACCAAAACACAGAAATATCTCAGAGATTAATAAATGATTCCAAGGTAGAATTTTGTCTGTTTTGAAGAGCTTTTTTGGCTATTAAAAAAAAGGTGTAACTCAGATAGAATAATTAGAATGCTGTAACTCAAACTGCAATGCTTTTCTTTTTTTCCCTTGATGTTTGAACTTTTAAACTTGCAGCATGCATGTTCTGAGTAAAGCAAAAGAACTTGTGAGTGTCATCAGTTGCAAGTTGAAGGCTCACCATCTGGATGTCTCTACAGTTTCCTTTCCAAAGGGCTGTGTCAAGACAGAAGGCCTGGAGCCAGGAAGCCCTTGTACCAAGCCCTGGATGTGATACAGACTCACTTGATTCATGTAGGCTCAAAGATGTAAAGTGCACCCTGTGAGATGCAGAGATCTGACCCTGTCATGGATTTCTGCTGGGGTGTCTCTTCTATAATACCATTTACCTCTGCTGCTGCTGTGATGAAGGAACAATGACGTGGAGGAGTTGGATGTTGCAATATTGGTTGTACTGCTGACATGCTAGATGGCAAAACAAGTATGGATGGATGAGGTTGTTAGCTTGTCCTCTCTGCATATAAAGGAAAAGATAACAAAAAACAAATGTAATGACTGCAATTGTTAAAGAGGCAGGTACACATCCAGGAGGAGGTACGCATGACTGACCCACCCTGGGCTCAAATAAGGAAACGCAAGTTGTTGCTGTTATATATGAAGAGCTCTTATAGGAGATCAAAGAAATGCAAGGCTGGTTTACAGGGCAATTTATATAAGTGTGTACACTGGTGACTTGCTGGGATGCTGAGGAGCAATTCCCGTCTTCCTCTCCTCAATCTTTTCCTCCCAAAGTTCCTACTAGTTGCAAACTCACATCAGGTTCATGCTCTTTTCATCTTATGATGAAAAGTCATAATGATAGTGTTAATGATGATAATGTTAATGAAAGCTTAATGATAGTGTTACTTAAGGACAGCAGACCAGCACTAAAGTCCAAAGCTGCTTTCCGCTTATAAACATGTTTAGAAAGTAAATTAAAATATTGTAGCAGAGCACACAGTTCTGAGCCAATGTAGTAATAGATAACTTTTGGGCTTACCTTGCCTTTGCATGGCCTCCCAGTTACTGATGTTTCAGTACCTTTGACAATAAAGTGGTGGTCCAGTTACTGATGATCAATAACTACACCGTTAAATAGAACTATTTATGTAAGAGCAAGTCAGCAGAGTATGGAAATTTCAGTGGAGGTGGAAACATGCAGGATATTTTCTGCTACTGAAGTACTGAATGTCAGGATGACATTGCCCTCTCGTGGGTAACCACTGAAATGGAAAATGGCAAGCTCCAGTCCTCCTGCCAGCCAGGTTTATGAATCCTGTAAGTCTCATTCAGTAGGAGCTTAAACCTCTCCACTTTTTCATTCCATGTCGTTCAGACTCAAGAAGCTGCATCATGCTTCAGGACTCAGACTTTGTCTTGTTTAGAAAACCCAGTGCATTGGTTAGGACTACACCTCTGAGGCTGTGGTCCAGAAGCATCCCTAGAAATGCCAGATATTTGAGCTCAGGATTCTCTTTATTGGAAGAATATAGGGAAAAGCATTGCATTTTACTTTTGTAGCCTAAGAGCTAAGACATACAGCTAGGCCACTGTGAGTCAAATTTGACTAGGATTGCTTTGCTTTAAAAACACAAGATCTTTTCTGTTCATCACCAAGTGTTTAATCTGTTTAATCTAAGTAATTCAGATAACATCTCCAAAAAGAGGAGCTGATATAGTACAGAGTGGAGGAATGGAGGCAAGATACATTACATGGAGTCATGGAATTGTTAGAGTT
>BJBW01017522.1:0-20028 GCA_004320125.1 Scolopax mira
GCCCCGGGGGCAGGACTTCCTCCTTTTATGTCCCCCCGGCTAGCTCAGGCCCCTCCCCCTGGGCGTGGCTTAAATGGGATGGAATACCTGTGTCCCTGCTAGGTCCTGGGAACAATTAACCCTTTCCCCACCAGACCCAGCACAGGAAGGGAAAAGAACAAGAAAGCATGGGATGATAAGGAAAGTGTCCCCATCTCAAGGCGCTGTATCCTGCCTGACTCCTAGCTACAATATCGGCTCAAATACTCTACAGCCAACTTGTCTTCCTGCTTCAACTCCTCTTCTATCTGTACCAATATGTATATTCACATTAAGACATAGTCCTTGCAAGTGTTGACCAAAGCTGAGTCTACTTTTCTGAGCAAGTATTTCAACTCTCTAATGGCACATGCAAATGAAACATATCATATATCGGCATACCATAGTGTAATACCACTCACAGTGGCCTGAGAGCTTTGGGCAGGGAAAAATATGCAAAGCCATAGACTTTGTGAAATATTATCTGCATGGACTACAAGGTCCAGAAAAGCCTGATATAGTTCAAGGCTTATTTATACTGTAAGCAGCAGTGAGAGCATAATGCTTTAGCATTTAGTCTATGCCCACATTTCCCTTGGCTAGTGACCTACTTCCTTCATCCCAGAAAGCACACTACTAGCATGAATTCATTATGGATGATCAGGAGACATAGCATCCACCATACAGACTTCCCAGTATTGAGATTTTTGCTTGTCATTCATCTCCTTGGAACCGGCATGGATTTCCAAGCCAAGAAAGGTAGACATTAAGGAAAATGAGTGAAGGAGTTTCTATCTGGTTACTATGATGCTCCCACTTCTTCATAATAGGTGGAATGAGGACAGGCATACAGAACATCAGCTGCCTCAGGTTAGAAAGAGTATGAAATAATTCAGCAACTGTTTTGAAATGTAGGCTGGAAAGGATTAGGGCTTTACAAAAGGCTGTTAGTTCTAAAATATCTGAATACTTTAATGTGAAACTGAGTGCTTTCAAGCCTGCACGTCTGCATCATAAACTTTTGAAAATGGTTCATAACAGCAATAATACCAGAGAGATTTACCGTTACTGCAGTTCCTCCTTGCTTTAGAAAAATATTCTCTGCTCTCAATCTTGCCTCAGGCCATTAAATAATAAACCAATAATTACCAGAAAATTCCTTGGGAACTGTTGTTTCATTATTAAAGCAGGATATGGCTTATGAAGAAAAAAAAAAAAGTGGAATTTTCAGAAATTGCTTCACATAAAAAATAAAAACAAAAGCTGATTTATTTCCAATGCAAATTTTGTGCTTGGATCTCAATCTGTGTGCTAGAAAGGAGAAATAACCTAAAACCTAATGGGCCGTACTAAAGTGAGGTTGCAGTTTGAGAAAAAAGAAATATCAGTTGGAACCAGCTTTCTAAATAAACCAGGGATTACAGTGTGGACAAAGCATATAGTGGGCAGCCTGCAAATGGCTGGGACCACAGTTGCTAGGTTTTAGCTAAGTACCACCTTACAGAGTCTCTTTCTCATTTGTCGCTTCAGCTGCTCCTTTACTTTCCTTGCCACGAACTCTCTCACTGTGTATTTCACTAAGAGGTGATGCCTGGGATTCAGCTGCCCCCAGATAAGTAAGCAGGGCCATATGAGATGCTGTGATGAGCTCTGCTAGGCACCTGCAAAAGTGCAGGCATCCACTTTTCCTCTGCTTGTCTTCCCTTGCATATTTCTTGGCTGTCCTGAGCATCCTAAATCATACCAAATGTCTCTGCTTAAGCCTCTGAACCCTGTCTGGGGTGTCTGATCCCCAGTTCCTCAATGAGGCAGGAGACTCCAAGAGCACCTCAGACAGCTGGGCAGCTGAATAGCAGGCTGAACTGTACTGACTTCAGTTGATGAAAAACACCAGGACTGCTTCGAGATGACTGTTACCAACATTACAGGCGATCTCAAGAGCACTCCTGTTTGACCATTCCAAACTCAGCATAAGCATCTGTTTCTAAATTTCCTTTAACTACTCCTAATCAAATATTCTTAATCATGGGAAACACGTAAAGACCTGCTAGATCAGTCAAAATACAATCTAAGAGTTTAAGATTATAAGTACTTTGATATAAAGAGAAGCCTGTTGTAGATAATAGTCCAAAATGCAACTTTGCAATTAGGTAAACTCTTGAAGTTTAAGATACAAATTATACACTGACTCTCAGTAAATGGAAGCCAGTTAAAGGTAAATAAAGTTGGCTAGCCAAAAGTAGCACAGGAACATTTTCTTTTAAAAGCTGCAAATGGAAAGAAGAAAGGTAAGATTTTCCACAGTGCTGTATTATGCTCTCTGCTCTCTTGAATTCTGCAAGAGTCTTACTGTTTACTTGGATGTATACAGTGTTCTCAGAGCTATTAAGTTTTCAGAGATCACAGATTTGTTTCAAACTAGATGTAATATGAAGCATAATATTAATGATTCCTAATTGTATTACTACTTTAGGATTTTTCAGTAACAAAATAAGCAATTACTTCACTTCCTCCTCATTAAGTTCATAGCTTAAATCCCACAGCATAAAGTGATGCCAATATAATAATCTGGACATCCTTGAGGATAACAACATTAAATGATCCACAATAGATTTACTAAGACTGAATACCTACTGATGTCATATTCTATCACATGTTCTTCATGTTCATGTGTATTTATAAATATACTGTAAGGAAAGAAAAACGATGTTACTAGAATCTTTCCAGTACACACACAAAAATACTATTGATATCCTGCTCATACTTAACATGGTGAAAGTATTCCTGAAAATACTGTAGCTAAGGAATATCACCCCTGCATAACAGCTGCCCAGAAATAGCTTATTAGACAAATTACCATATTCTTCTGAGCTGTTTGCCCAAGAATACTCAACCATGTAAGAAATTGTTCTAATGTGTTCTATAGTTCATGAATGAGCTCTCTCTATATAGCATTGCATTACACAATTAAAGCTTTTACTGTAAAATGCAGGAAATTGCATTCATGGTTAATTGCATAATTCATGAACTCAAGCAAAGTGTGAGCTTGGTAAATATGTAAAACTTTTCAATCAACTCAAGTAGAATGAAAGAGGAAAACACATTATTGCTGAAGCTTTATATAGCAAATAAATGTTGAGTGGAGGAATGCATTTTGTTTTACGCTCTTTTTTAGTATTACAGAGAAAAATGTCATGAGTACTATAAAACCAAACTAGAATTACCTTGATATTTCTGGCTTTTTTTCTTATGGCAGAAAGATTCCAAGATTTCAACTAGTTATTCGGTCTAGTGTTGATTATCTTGACTTACAAAGTACCTAACTGAAAAAGCTGATAGCACTGTACACTTATTTACATTTTTATTACTTTTGATAGGAGCAAAGGGTGAAATAGGAAGAGATAACTATCTCTGAGGTACAAATATCTTCGAAAGTTTAGAATTGAATATTAAATGGAATATACAATTCATCCTTTAAATACTTTTTTGTAACAATCCCTGTTTCTTTTCAACTTAAAGTCAGCTTAAATATAAATATAGAAAAAAATATTTATTCAGATCATTAATACATTGCTAAAATTCATTTTTATCTTTTGAATGAAGACTTCCCAATCTTGATCACTCCAGCACTACAGTATAAACTTATGGCTATTACTATTGGCCATATAGTACTCTTTGATGATGCTTAAAATTTTAATTATGTATGGTGTCCTCTTTCATAACTTTCTAGAGGAGAACTGTATAACACTATTATTCTTTAGAGCAGGCTTATAAATACAAGGAAAAGTAAAATTTTCAGACTAAGAAAATGCTCTTTGTTTACATTTCGTTCATATTTTTTTTCTGTCCTTTCTCTTTCACATCTGGATTTATCATTAATATGTTAGTAGATAGTCAAAACAGAGCACATTCATGACAGTTGTAAGGGGCTGATGTTATGCTAGTGCCAGAGCTCACCCAACATACTAGAGATATGAATGTCTGAAAATACGAAAACATCTGCAGAGCAATAGGGAGAAAGCTTTGAGGAGAGAGCTAGTGCTCTTCCATCCCTTCGTAACGACCTCCAGTCCCTTGTCTGGGTTTATAGACCTTGGCTGTTTTGATATGACTTTATCTATTCATATAAATTATGGACAGACATCAAGGCCTTACGAGTAGCATTACTAACCTCTTTGAAACAGAAAGATTCTCGCTTCAGAATAAGTTGGAAAGACTTTAGGAATAACCTAAGAACTAAAGAAGCTGCCCCTCAGGTGTGACATCTACATCAACACTTTATTTCTATAAAAGTTGCTGATGTCAGACCACAAACTGAGGTGATTAAATATGGAGTCAAGAGTTTACCTTGAGAACGGATCCCTGCAGAAAATCATGATCTAGGAAAGAATAGACATGAAAACCTCGTGCAGTTACTAGTAGGCTGCAACATTCTCTTAGATGACTTGAGCAACTATGTTATTTGGGACATGTTTGTTTTATAAACATTGTCACTAAGGAGCATAACTGTGTTTTGCAGCAGATTGTTCTCTGTCAATTCATTACATAAAATATTAACCTACATGGAGTTACTGGTAGGTTACAATTTTTACAGCTAAGAAGAATTTGCCTTCTCTTGCTGCAGCAAGGCTAAGGAATTTGCACAGAAAACATTGACAGCTATGAATTAATATGCCACAGTTAAAAGCCACTTGCAGTACTTTTACACAGAACCTGAAGGATTTACAAATTAGGAATTGAGGCAAAGATGTGGGTTTTGCAAATCCATACATTTATTTGCCCCATGCTTGAAATTTAAGATACAATTCAAGCTACACAGACGAACATAAGAGACTGTAGTAATCTTCTGCTGAGCCAGACAATAAAAGTGAATTACCAGTCATGTTATCTATGACAGAGCAGCCACATAAGGAACACAGTAGTGTTTATTACCACTAATGCTTCCAAAAATGTGTTCTATGAATAGCGCAATATTCTGTTGCAATTATGAAGACTTCAGTATCAACAAATTAGTCAAATAACTTCTTACCTTACAGTTTCCTAGTGTAACAAAGTCAAATTCTGGTTGCTATCAGTATACCAAAGCAAACAACAGAAGAGTTGGTTTTACCAGCTATTCTGATCAACTTTCAGATTTTTGATTGCTTTTTTAACCTTAGCAGATCTTTCCCAGGAGCTGAAACCTGAGCATTTGATAAATACAGTAGCAGAATATCTAGTACAATAAAATATAAATACAAAATACTAAAAGTACTAGAACAAAAACAACTTTTGCTGTACAAATTACCATTCAGCAATATGTAAAGAAAGCAAAAGGTCATAGTATGTTACAACCTCCTATTAAGTGAGTAATATGTGCTTGCATTCTGTGAAAGAACAAATTTCACTAAAAATATATTGGTGTTACTCTTCTGGTACTGCAGAAAACACTGTGGGGTTTTTTTGTGTCCAGAAAATGGCAAACACATAAACTGGCTACTGCTGATCTTACAATTAGGAATCCTGCTTTTTTAAGGGAATTTTTTTAGAATTGGTTTAACCATTTTTTTTTTCTCTAGATAAGAATTCCTAGTTAAACCCCAAAATTTAAATTTGTAGGAACTATCCTTCTACAAAAAACTTTTACTAGATTTGCTTGGTTTTTTTTTTTTTTGAAACGGAGATTAAAAAAAATAAAATGAAAGATTCAATAAAGTATAAAGACGTTTTAATGTCTCTTATGAGACTAATTTTTTGAAAAGCTAAAATGTAATCTACAGAATTTTTCAATTCATTACTGTAAAACACTAAACATAATAGTAACTCATTTATAATAATTAAGTAGTAATTTTATAGTAACATAGTAATTTTATAGTAATAAAATTTGTAAAAGTAAAATTCTTTACTGTGAAAAAAGAGACTAGTAGTTTTCATTAACATTACAGTGTCCGTTAATAAAATGACACACATCTAAGGAATTTGGAAAACTGAGTAGAAAAAAAAAAATCTTGATATTCCAAATGAGAACCCATATAAAAGAAATTGTCTCAAATGCCTTCTGACTAGTTCAGCATATTACAGAAATGAGGTTTTCCCTTCCTTCCATTTAGTCTGAACGCAAGTTTTTGTCACACAATATCCTTGTCTGGACAAGAGAAGAAAGCAATTTACCCCACATGGAGAAAAATAAACCCCAAACAATTCTCACAGGGGAAGCTGGAAAGGACAATTACCTGCTTCTTGAAATTTGCTTACCTGGACTTCCAGTGCTATGGTTTGAAGTGATTTTTCTAGTTAATCTTTGACCACTGAAAGGATTGTTATGTTCTTTTCCCAATAGCAGTTTCCAGTAGCTGCTCTTTGTATGAAGTTGTACTGAACTTAAGTTACAACAGAAGTTTGTTATTTTCTTACATATCCCTATTATTTACTGTGGTAACCAACCATTCAGTGTCACTGAAGATAAAAATTAAGATTTCCCTAATGTAAAGATTTTCCAGTGTAAAATTGTTAATGCAGTCCCAGTACAGAATTATTCTGTGAATAATGGAACAGCCTGGCAGGGATCTCCAACCGTTCAATGAGCCTTAGGTATTCTACAGAAAATGTAATTAATTATAGGCAATCTCATCAGAATTTTAAAATTGACAATGGCCTGCATAAATGTATTCTTCCACAGAGACACAATTAATAGCCTTAGGCTTTACTGATTTGTTACAGCACAGGATAGAATAAGGCACGATAGAAACAAAGTATTGGAAATACCATTTAAGGTATATGGAAGAGATGAGATGTTGGGAGGCGAGAGAGGATACAGTATTAGCTAAGATGAAGACAACAAAAATTGACAGAAATTTTACCAGTACAGTGAAGAACAACTTTGAAATTGTGGTGCTTAGAGGGAAAGGGCTTACAGGACTCTAAATGAAGGAGAACTGAATGAAATCAAGAGCTGGCTGTGACTTCAGATTTAATTAGACATAATATTTGTTGCATGAAATATTTAGTCTATGATGTAGTCTATGGATTTATACTGGTTTTGGTGTTCCATTGTGTTATCAATCTTAATAATTCCTTAAAAAACTTTTTTTTTTTAATTTTAGAATTCTCTCTAATTCATAGAGCACAGTACAAAACTAACTAAAATCTGTATTCTAAAGCTTAAGGGGTTGCACTGCATATATCTTTACCCTGCCTCACATAAAAACAGAAATGTAAATAATATAGACAGATGAACATCTGAAGCTAATGTACTTGAAAAAGATCAATGGCTTGGAAAACAGAACGGTGTTACTTACCAGGACATGAAATGGTAATCTTTCAAATGAAATGCAGATCAACTGTTACTTCAAATGCATTTTATACAAATGAAGCAAAGACTAAAGTTCACAATGTTAATTGCTATTGTTAATTGCTATTAAGCCAAAGTTCATCATATAAATGACAAGTCCTGCAATTTTTCTTTAACAAGACATAATGAGTTTGCATTTGGATGTTCCTCCAGGAATAGAAAACTCATCCTGTTTCTAAGTCTGATATTTTATGTCTGATGAATCTACAATTAATTCCTCAAAAAAGTTAACTTTTCAGTGGAAATTTGTACTATGCTCTACTTTGTCTCTTTATATTAAATTACTAGCCCACAAATTTTAAAACTGTCTCTGTTTTTGTTGTAGTGAAAATTTTCTATTCTATATGGAAATTCTTATCCATTTAGTAAGCTGAAAATTAAATTATATTTTTTATATGATCTATTAGGCAACTCAGGATTCATCAGAACTTAACCCTTTAATTATTAAAAGATGTTAGAAACAAACAATGTAGACAATATCCACATGCAGAAATAAGCCTAAACAACATTCAAAGTTTTTTAATGAAGTGGTTATATGCAAAACCATGCATAAGATAGAACTGACAAACCCTTCTTACATACATACATACACAATATAGTTGAAATATCTCAAAAACTCTGGGCCACAGCATATCTGGTAGAGTCATTTCAAGATTCAGCACGACATTGTCAGTGTTGCTTTTTATTTCAGTGGCATTTCTATGTGCTTATCAACAGACAGAAATTTATCATTTAAGAAAGAAAGGAAAATTCTTAAAGTGACAAATGAAACACTCTCATTACACACCAAATAAGGATTCTTTGTAGAATCCTTGTACAGATGATATGGGGAAATAACTTTTTTCTTTTTTGCAATTTATGTTTCCACACAACATTAAGAATATACCAAAGCCACCTTCAACTCTAAGCAACAGGCCAACATAGAGCTGGCTGTTAAAGTACATTTGAAACCCTGATGCAAGCCCCTGGGAAAAACATGCAAGTGGAAGATTGTCAAGAGCAAAACGTCGTGACACAGTATCACAAAAATAAAATGCCTTCTTCCCAGAGCAAACATCCACATTGGAAGTCTTTGCTCTAAGTTATCATTGTGGGAACTACAAAAATCAGAATGAATTCAGGCTAAGTTATTGCAACTACTTCTGCAGAAATAAGAGAATACTCAAGTATGTATTTCCAAATTATGTCCATTTTAAGGCAAAACTTCTATAATATGGAATGACCATGACTATTTTCTTTGCAAAGTGAAAATTATGACTCTTACCACCTTTTCACTGTATTCTACTATCTAAAATTCTACTATACAAACCATATTGTATATTCTAAATCATTAAAGAAATTGGCTTATTACTGTACTAATGGACATCAACATGTTTAGACCCATGCCAATGATTTTCCATAGTAACTAATTTACTTCAGATGGAAAACAGCAAAGGAAAACTGTAAAAGAAGACACTGAAAAATAGAGTAAATCAACTTTCTGCCATTATGTTTCTATAAAACATTCATTGTGTCCCTGGTTCAGCATACAGCTGCATCGCTTATCTCTTTAATTACTTTGTGAGAAAACTTATTCTTGAGTGGAAGGTTACTGCAATATGATCCTGTCTGTTTTCTAGAACAGTGGCGTGATCAAAATTTGCTGGTTAGTGTTCTCATGGCTCCATTTCCATACCTCTGTTTTGAGATAAGAAAGAATTCAATGCTCTTTTGCAAATGCTTTCATTGCAGACCATTAAACAAGTTTGTCTGGGTATTTTAACTCTCCCGAAGTGAGAAGAGGAATGGGAACAAAAGGAAGGGGGAAGTCAAAACTTATAGGCAAAACTAGAACCAAGTTTCTGGATTCCTATATGGGGTCCAAAAACCAGGACTCCTAAAATTATTATTTGAGGTAGTCTTATGTTCCCAATGGCATTGGAAAGGACTTTTCAGATCATCTAGTCCAATCATGAACCTAACGCTGACAAAAACCATCCCTAAACCATTTCACTAAGCAAATGTCTATTGCACAGCTGATAGAAGGCAGGTAGGAGTCTACTGACAGAAACTTAAACACTGAAACATGATATGAATATTAAACTTAGCAGCTTCATGGAGATTATACAACTATCAGAAATAACTGAAAGGTGGAAGAAAACATGAAGAGATCCTATTAAAAGCCAAGTCCCCTTTCTAAATTTAGTTTCAAAGCTGGTCTTAATTAGAGTTCATCTTATTGTGTTGCATTTAGCAGAACATAATTTTACCTGTCAGAACTGCATCCATTTGAAGCCTTACCACAACAGTTTCTAAACCATATGGTAGTGGTGTCTCAAAAACCGAGGACACACCAGCGCTTACGGACTCTGACATTCTACACAGTGGTTTTAGAAGTTTGTGGTGAGGTCAAGATAATTTAAAAGTGATTAAGACAATATAATGAGGAACAATAAAAAAAAAATCTCAGAGAAATAGTTAGGCAATAGGTAAAAGGAACAAAGAAATTAGCTTAATTCATAGTTGGGAAAAACTTTTAGAATATTATATTTGGAACAGATTCATCAATGCCTAATTTTTCATTTAAAGAATTAAATTTTATACATTAAATGAGGGCTAGAAGGGGAACTAGGAAATATAGATATTATGGAGGAGCTGTACAGAATATACTCACTTTTAACTAATTTCCATAAATCATGTCACCTTTCCTTAGCTAAGGTAAACACTAAATGTTTCCAGTAAAACTATCAGAGTAATAATAATTTTTGTTCCCACACTCCAAGAAGCTTGGACAACAGAGCATAGCAGATTTACATATTCTTTATTGCCTTTTAGTGATATCCATTCGAAAGGAAACTCTCTGCTTACTGAGTTGAAAGTGAATGTAAATTACAATGCAGATTCAAGAGAAAAGGAAAAAATTAGAAATTATTAGAATTTATATACAATGTTATTTAGTCTCCTGAATCTTCCTGCTAGGCTTTCAATGAAAATGTGGTATCTTTGACACAAATAATGCTACCACAGTGACATTCTGTTTACCTTCAAATTATTGTTTCTCTTATCTAGAAGATGAAGTTGGCTGAAAAATGTCATTCTATAAATTACACAAAAAGCACAACAGTATTTGCATACAAATAATAAATACTAATGCTTAAGGTCATATATCCTTAATCTGCTTGTCCTGTGTGGTGAACACACCCATATATTTTAAGGTGCTTAGGCAGTATTCTCTAGAGATCCTCTTCTGTCTGTGTGTCATTGAACTTCCTTATCTAGTAGGCCATTGTCATTAAATATGTTCAGTAAAGAATGATTGAAAAGAATTTCATAAGTATTTTCTTTCTTCTATGTGATGAAATACATAAGCATGGTTATATCTATATGGTTTCACATGCTGATCAGAGACTATTAGTGTCAGACACAAAATATACAACGGCAATGACCTCCTCCCATATATTTCTTTTTGTGGCAGCTCTTTCAAGGTTGATCAGAGATAGTTTAACAAATAATCTCTCTGCAGTTCTTACAGCACATTAACCACATCTTGAAGTAGCTACTTGGAATTCAAAAAGATGCACATAGGAAGCCTGCCTTGCTTGCTGATTGCTACAGGGCCTCACTGACATAAAATGGTGTAAAATGTGAGCATGAGAGCTTGTCGAAAATGAGCAAAGTATAAGCACTGGTGGTGTTCATTAAATATCAGTCTGCTATCAAGCTATAATGAGCACAAATCTACTATGTTATTTTTGTTTTATCTATCTAGACCCAGATGAGGTAATCAAATACTGTGCATTGAAGATGATTTCCCAAAGTAGAAAAAAGAACCTTTTAAGAACAGGGTATTAAGTGAAATGTAAGATAGACAATAGATACTGCTCATTTCCCTGTCCAGAGAGTTTTAGAATTGTAGTTGTTGAATTGTTGTAGTTGTAGAATTCTGATGTGTATATTTATCTTGCCATAAGATTATCATGTTTTCTGTCAATATCACTAAAATCAGGATTTGGCCTCTGTCACAGGCATTTTTGAGAAGCTGCATCTAAGTGTCAGGGTACTAGGGTAACACTGTTAAGAGGCACAGTAATAAATCTTAAATAGGTTTCCTATTGAGGTTCTACTGGTTTATTACTGGGTTCATTTATTAATTTTCTCTATGTAGAGAACCCTCCATCCAAAAAAGTTAGCTTTCTGAAAAATGTATAGCTATAGCAATTAACCTGCCATACAGAAAGATATGTGAATTACAGTTTCTCAAGTTCTTTCTGAGTGTATAATTAAACTGGTCCTTGATATAATGATTTAATATCTTTAATGTCAATAATGGAAACCTGCTTCACAGAGTAAAATCAGAAATGAAAGACCTGTTCATGATGTAAATGTTACTCTTATTTTCTACGTTTTAACAGCTTTGTAAGTTGCACATATTCTTCCTTGTTCTCACCAGCAAGGAGAAGTGTGGAATCATAGAACAGAATCATAGAATCATAGAATGGTTTGGGTTGGAAGGGACCTTGAAGATCATCTAGTTCCAACCCCTCTACCATGGGCAGGGACACCTCCCACTAGACCAGATTGCTCAAAGCCCCATCCAGCCTGGCCTTGAACACCTCCAGGGATGGGGCATCCATGTCTTCCCTGGGAAACCTGTTCCAGTGCCTCACCACCCTCACAGTAAAGAATTTAATTCTAGTATCTATTCTACATCTCTCCTCTTCCTATTTAAAACAGCTGCCCCTTGTCCTTTCACTAGGACAAAGAGTTCTGTCCCCTCTACTCCACTCTCATGAGACCCACCCTGGAATACTATGTCCAACTCTTAGGCACCCAATTTAAGAAAGACATAGACCTGTTGGAGTAGGTCCACAGCAGGGTCATGAAGACGACCAGAGGGCTGGAACACCTTTTGTATGAGGACAGGCTGAGAGAGTTAGGGTTAGCCATCATGGAAAAGAGAATACTTCAGGGAGACTTTATAATAGCGTTCCAGTACTTAAAGGAGGCCTACAGGTGAAATGGGGAGGGACTCGTTGTCAGGGAGTGTAGTGATAGGTTGAGGGGTAAAGGTTTTAAACTGAAAGAGGGTAGATTTAAATTAGATATTAGGAAGAAATTCTTTACTGTGAGAGTGGTGAAACACTGGAAGAGACTACCCAGAGAAGCTGTTGTTGCTCCATCCCTGGTAATATTCAAGGCCAGGCTGGCTGGGCCTTTTGAGCAACCTGGTCTAGCAGGTGGTGTCCCTACCCTGCAGGTATGTTGGAACTACATCTTTAAGGTCTCTTTCAACCCCAAAAATTCTATGATTCTATGATAAAGCCAGTCAGATTACATTAAGTTTTATCCTCACATTTACTCTGTTGTTTATTTTGACTTTCAACTACTTCCATTTGATCAAATAGGTCATGAGAACTACTAAAAAACTAGAGAGGAATTTATTTTGTCAACTTCAAGAGTCAAAGAGACATCTCAAGGATCAGCAAAATAAACATTTCACTGAATAAACATCAAACATAAACATGCAAACCATAAAGTCTGTTCCACATCAAGTACATAACATACACAAGTAGATATATAAACTTTTCTTTTGGTTTACGCTATTCTGTGTTCTACAGTATAAATTAAAAGATCTAATATATTCAGAATGTTGAGTGCAACTTAGTTCCAGAGCTAAGAACTGATGCAAATATAGCAATTATTTTAAAAGAGACATATGACTGTAATAGTCATTAGAAGCAAGTTTCTTAAAAGACTCACATCTTTTATGATATTTCTGTTAGGTTTAACTTCTAAATGTGTATACACTGTATAATTTCCTCTTGATTCCTAGTAACTTAAACCTCCTTATTGTAATTATTAACTTGTTTTTTCTCTGCATTGCACGTCAGCATATCACTCCTAATTTACTTGGCCTTTCCTGTACCACCATAAATATGCACTTAGCAAATTATTTCTCTTTTTTTGTTGTTTTTGTTTTTGTTTCCTCTGATACTCTGGAAAAGGGCCAGCACAAAATAATGAATCAGATATATTACTGGAGTGCCCCTCCTACCCTTGACAGGATTAATCTGAAAACCTAGTGTTATTTACAGGAACACAGTAGGGACGTGATCCAGTTTGCAAGGAAACAGTGGGAATCTTTTTACTCTGATTTATCAGCTATAAAAGAAGCTGAAAGAAATCACTTGGCTCCTAGAAGATTTCTCAGGCTATAGTAAATTCTGGCTCAAATAAAAATAATTGTGTCACTGTTTCCTAACACCACAGCTTTTGTGCTTGACAGATTTTGATCACCACGGTGTTGTCTTTTGTCTGAGCTTTCTAAAACTCAGGAAGAATGAAGTTTCTTGACTGCTAAGTATTTTTTCTAATTTAAAAAAAAAAAATTAAAAAAAAGAAGAAAAATACTTTGTTGAAATATGCATGTCCAGTCAGATATTTTAGAATTAAATACTGAGCACAACTCTCTGCACAACATAATATATGGAATTTAAATCCAATTTGAAATTAGATATACTGGTATTTAAGACTATTATGTCTGGATTTAGATGATTGTGTAATCTACTGCTGAAAGAGTTTTCACCTCCACTGTTACTTGAATAATTAGTTTTAGCACTACACAGAACTCAGAACTTGCCACATTCAGCACAATTACTGCCTACATAGTGTACACTGCTGAGATATTAATCTGAAAAATGGCATTTCAATGTGTTCATTTTTCCCCTACTTTATTTCAACTACAATTATCTACTAGCTGTTCCATTTTGTTTTACAGTAAGATGCAATGGTCTAGCACAAATACTGAAATAAAGGGTCATCATTTGTTTTCTATGTTAGGAACTACATTTTCATTATTCATGTAGTTAACTACACAAATGTTAGAATGCAGTACCTTTATGATAAGTACTTTAAGAAACAGAATGGGTGGTGGTTTTTTAACCTATCCATGTGAAAGATAAGTAATAGAAATACATGCAAGGCAATGTTTCAAATAATAGGAATGTAGATAGAAACAAATATTGATGTGTATATAAAATTGCAGTTAATGGTGGCTGCCTTGTATCCTGGTTTGAGGTAAAACCAAATCAATTTTGTGTTCTGTAATTTTACATTTTAGTTAGGCCTCCTCTAACTCTCTGAAATTAACAGCATATTGTGGAGAAAACTGTAACAACCAAGGTCAGCCAATTTTTGTTATTTGCCCCTTAGAGGAAACGCGTAGAGGGGTCCCACCTGTGGGGAGGACAGGACAGGACAGGACAGGTGACCCAAACCTGACCAACTGGGATTCCATCCCATCTGCCCCACGCTCAGGATAAAAGCTGAGGGATCAAAGTGTCAGCTCCCCCTCTCCTTCCTCTCTCCTCTCTTCCTGCAATGGCCAAAGTCTGAAGAGGACCCTGTCTGTTCATCTGCCTTTGATCCCAATCTGTGTATTCCTGACTCTAGAGTTGGAATTCAGTTCCCTTCCAGTCTGGGACTTCCCCAGTGCTTGCTGGCAACGGGACTGTCATCCTGGCAGCTTGTTACGGTTATGTATATATTGTATCCATTTCATTATTATCTTCTTTTTTATTTTAATATTAATTCTTCGTTAAAATAGTTTAGTTCATTCTAAACTTCTGTATCTCCTTATCTCTTTCTCTCCTCTTTTTTTTTTTTTGGGTGGGGGTGGGGTGGGTGGGTGTGGGGAAAGGGCCATCTGTCAGTCTGGATGCAGTGATTTTGGCTGAAACCACAACACCATGCAATTTGGTAATGGTTTTAGATGGCATGGCAATTTATGCCAAGTATTAGTTAAGCTGTACAGTAAATTATCATGATTAATATGTGTTTAATATTATAGTAAGAATGTTAGATTTTTATTACCCCTGAAGATACCCAGACCAATTTTTAGAATGCAGCTTGCTAAACATCTGAGACCTGGTCCTATACATTCACTAATAACAGTGGAAACAGCTTTAGCACTCAAATGTCTATCAGAAAGCTAGAGAAACCTGGGATAAGAAGATTTTTAAATAGTATCAATATTAATTTTGTGGAACAGCTCGGGTGAATAATACGTAATTTTGTGTCTTTGATCACCTCACTTAGATTTTGCTTCCCAGAGAGAATCAGGAAAACCAGAGCACAGGAGGAATCTGATAAAAGAAGTGCAGAAAACTTCCCTTCCCTTTTCACAGGGAAGCAAATTCTATTTGAAAACAAATTAACCCTTCAACAGCCCTTTCTTCATCAAAACATTTCTTCCTTTTCTGCTTCTCATTATTTAAAGGCTAGTTTACTGCTATAGATTGAAAACTAGTCTTTACTCCAGAGATGAAATGTGATTAAATGCTCAACAAAAATGCTAGAATAGTATAGTCTCTAACAGATCTTTGAAACAGTTTTCAGAGAAGTTTTGTGTCACAGATACATTACTTTTATAAGGCTCTTGTATGTATTTATATCTGAAAATTGATACAGAAATGCTATGTTAAGACAGATATATAATTTCTGTCTTAATAATAGAAAATTGGTTTCCAATATCCATAACAATTATGGTAGTGATTTCTCACTAAAAATCTCCCTATGTCTAGACTAAAATAGTCTATCACGGTTATAGATTATTTCCAGAATGCTCACGAGTTTGAACTGCTGTTCTCTGGTGATGTGATTTACCAAGTTTTCCACTGAAATAGAGAGATTAAACCTTCTGAAAATCCTGCTTCTCTTATTTCAGCAAACAAATAATTTATATTCATTAATTGGGAGTTGCAGTCATGACAAGATTTTCAACAAGCCTTCTTATTACAATCTGATTTGGTCATGAATTAACTGCTGTGATGAATTTCATTTTGTGAACATGATTTTGTGAACACCAAATACTTTCACCACAGCTAATAAATTTTAAAACACTCTGCCTACAAAACTCTTTGTTTACTGAGTAGTATATGTGTTTAGGATGTACATTTAGTTGTAAGACATGATTACAAGTCCATAATAGAGCTGAAAAAGTATCAGACTAAAGGAGCTCACTGGCCAAGGATAAACAGGAGGAACTGACATTGAAGAGAGAAAATTGGAGCTGGCCAGATGGTCAAAGTTGGTAAATTATAAGCATTATTAAAATATTAATTGAGAACTCAATTATTTTCTGTAGGTAAGCTTAATCTTATGTTCTATGACTTAAGATGTCTCCCAAAAAGTCATAAAATAGGTAAAAAAAGATAAATCCTTCATCTATTAAAACTCATGGAACCATTGTTCTGCAAATCAATGAGAATGTAGAAGAGAAGCCAACTGCACACTTACTGTCTGTAACTAACATAACACGACTGGCTAGCCAAACATGTAGTATTTCTGTTTTCTATCAATAACAAAAAAACCCCTCTTCTAGTGTTAATATTACTCATACTTAAAAGTCACGACTACTTGTTCAGTGGGTGGTTTCATCTGCATTTTAAACTTCTCAATGCAATTCCATAAATAAGAATACAGTAAGAATTTTGCTTATACTTCTAGAAACAAAATACAGCTTTTAATTTGCAATGTTCTCTTCGTTCAATTAAAAAATAGCAACATGTAGCACATTTTAGAAGTAACTTTTAAAGCTTTACACAGGGAAATAAATATCCTTTTAACACACCCTTCATATTTTAGCTTTAAGAGTATGTATAAGCACATGAATAAAGTTTAAGCGTAGCTAAATGCCCACCCAAGGTTAAGACAAAAGAGGAAAACAAAGAGAATTACCTTTGTAAAGCTGTTCCTATGATTCTTCATATTGTAGATATGAAAACAGTTTTCAAAACTATCTGAAAGACACAGAAAAAATTAATACAATTTAGCTGGGAAAATGATGACAGCTCACATAATAGAAGGGAACAGCAAAAATGCTGTAAGTTTCATTTCACCTTCCTGGGATAGAAGACATTTGTTTCTTTCATGACAGAAAACTGTCCAATGAATGAAACTCATCTTCAATGTAAAAATGTGAACTGGCCCCTTCTAATCATTCTCACAGAAGAGTTGGATGGAAGATCAGTTACAGATGTGGTGGTCAAGTGGGATTATCACAGAAAAGCTTGTCCTCTACTGATATGTTTTGCCATTTTAGTCTACATAATTGTTTTTCCTGGATGACAATGTACTCTGGCTTTATTACACCTGCTTTTCAAAAAGCTTTAGTTCCTTGGAAAGAACTATTCTAGGTTGTTTCATGTAACGATTTGCTGTTATATGACAATCTATCAATGAGAATATTTCTAAAGATATGCCCAGTATCCTTGAATTAACACTAATGTTGAATTGTCATTTGATAAACATTTTACCTTTTCTGTCAAAATTATGACTACTACAGCTGGATTTTGTTAGGAAAAGTATTTCTGAAACAAACACTGTAGTTATCTTTCCATATGCAGAACTGGCACAAAGAAACAGAGGGTTTCATTATCCTAAAGCATACTTTGGGTGTCATGCTTTCTGCAGCAAGTTCTGTACAACCAAGCAGAAGAGAATGATCATACCACCATATCAACCAAGCAGGCAGAATCTCTATGACATGGAAATGAGAAACTACTCTGAGCCCTGATGAATTTCAGGATACAGAGTCCTAACCTAAATTTCATTACACCTCTATGTTTTTTTAATTGCTGTACATCTTAACTGGAGGGTAGGGAAAACAGTAATCCAAGGAAAACACAGAAATAAGTGGTGATTCTCTTTCTCTTGCTCTCTTTCTTCTCTTTGAACTTTATGTTTTCTGGGATAGAGAGAGGAGGAAAAGATATAATGAAGGATCTTTTTTTTTTACTTCCTTTATCTGATGCAGAATGAGATACCTTCTAGATCCCATTTTCCCAGAGAGCGATTTCTTATATGGGGAAGTTCTTAACTGTAGAAACGTTAGCCAGAAGGTAAGGAAGTTGGGGCATACCTTGTTCCACTTATTCAATGCTGACAAACAGTCCTTTGGAAATATTACCCATTATCATCAGCTTTAGAGCATGTTATTCAGTTTCAGAGAAAGCATGAAGTATATGTATTTTCCCCCTCAGCAACAGAAAATCCAGTTTTCAGGACATTTGAAGAAGTATTCCAAAATGCCCAAGGTGTTAAAAATAAATAAAAAAATAGTGCAGAAAATATCCATTCTGGCACGTTAGTCACTTTTGATCATTAACCACAGGCAAAAGCTAATGAATTAAACTGTCAAAGCTGCTGGTTTCTGCTCACATACCCTAAAGGACAGTCCTCTTTACAATACACAGCAGACAACTCCTTTTAAAAATGCTGAGATGGAACAATTCAACTTCGTTGCTGAGATGGAAGCTAGGTCTATTTTTATGTAGGTAGGAGAGAATGAGTCAAACCTTTTCCACACAGTAATGGTAGCAAACGGGGAATCTACAGAATATTAATATCTGTTCATCCTTAAAGCAAGAAAGGCTCTGTGTTTTACATTCTTTCTGGTCCCACCCACTGTAGTATATACTGTAGTATACTGACATTTATAGTCTCTGCCAGAGTCTTTCTATAGACATCATGGGTCAGTGACAGTCTAGGTCTTGATATCGAAAGGAAGTCTCTGAGGAAGAGAATGCTCATATTTAATTTCATGATGATTGAGAATTCTCATTGTTGCTGTAAAAGAAACCACAAGCAATAACAGACCACGTTGCCCAGGCCTCGTCGAGCCTCACCTTGAATGTCTCCAGGGAAGGGGCCTCAACCACCTCCCTGGGCAACCTGTTCCAGTGCTCCACCATTCTCATAGTAAAGAACTTATTCCTAATGTCTAATAATTCATGACAATTAATGGTTTCTTTTTTCCACCTTCTAAATTTTAGGAAATTCTTTCAGAAGGAAAAGCACTCTCAAATGCATTTTATACCCTTCCCTTTCCCAAACCTACAGAAATGGGTACCCTCATAGGCAGTACAAGTCCTCTATGAAGGCTTTCAGGCCAGAGCCAGCTGCCAAACTATGAAGCTGGCAGAAAAACAGCATCAAGCCGATGGGTATAACATTTAATTTCTTGCCCCAGAGCCCAGTTTCATCCATGCTGTGCTCCTACATCCAAATGCAATTATTATTCCAACTAATCATGAAAGTGTTGCTAAATGCAGTGAGCAACTGAAAACCACCCACACTTGTTTCTACCACCTAAAATATGAAATCAGATTTGCATTTTAAAGCTCAGGGTTCAAATTAGTCAGGAAAAAAATAATGTATTACTCACTATTCCCAAACTGTTTCAGATCATTGTCCTAGAACAATACCAGATGTTAATTAAATTTAATCTTGTAGCTAGTAAGAAAGCATTGAAAATCTTTTTACATATATTTAAAACTCCAGGTAAATGGCTGTTTTCTAAAAGGTGGATGGGGTGGGGGCAGAAAATGTGCAACATACACTGAGAACTTCCCAGCTTGAAATTATAACATCTCAAAATAAGTATATGAAACACTTCAGCTGAATTAATGCTTTATATACTCTTTATACTCTTTATACCCGAGAATACCCAAGGACCTAAATCACCATGCTGAAAAATAGACAAATGTCATGGTTTTGACCGAATTGACCAGCCAGAACGACAGATGGCCCCTCCCTCCCCCCCCTTAAGGAAAAGAGAAGAGAGGAAGGGGGAAAAGAAAAGGAAAAAAAAAAACTCTGAGTTTAGAAAAAAACTAAACTACTTTAATGAAAATATAAAT
>BJBW01017523.1:0-12882 GCA_004320125.1 Scolopax mira
GCAACTGGTGGTTTTCATTCTTTCTCTTTAAAACACCATCGCAGCTCTGCCTGGGGAAAAACAGAGAAACTTGTGTTTTGAACAATAAATTTTAGGGTTTGGTTTTGGGTTTTTGGGTTGGTTGTTTTTTTTTTTTTTGATATGTAATATTGAGACTTGTGGCACAGTTTTGTTGTCTCCATGGACTCGGAGCACTGGTTCCAGTTCTGAGCTCCCCGGTTCAAGAAGAACAGGGAACTGCTGGAGAGGGGACAGCAGAGGACCACAAAGATGATGAGGGGCCTGGAGTGTCTCTCCTATGAGGAAAAGCTGAGGGACTTGAGTCTTTTTAGTCTAGAGAAGAGAAGACTTCTAGAGAAGAGGGGGTTCTGATCAACACCTATAAGTACTTCAAGGGAGGGTGTCAGGAGGATGGGACCAGTCTTTATCCAGTGGTGCCCAGGGACAGGACAAGAGGGAATGGGAACAAACTTGACCATAAGAAGTTCCATCTAAACCTGAGAAGGAACTTCTTTGCTTTGAGGGTGGCAGAGCCCTGGCAGAGGCTGCCCAGAGAGGTGGTGGAGTCTCCTGCTGTGGAGACATTCAAACCCCACCTGGACACGTTCCTGTGGGACTTGCTCTGGGTGGACCTGTTTTGTCAGTGGGTTGGACTAGATGATCTCCAGAGATCCCTTCCAACTTGATATCATTCTCTGATTCATTCTGTGTGACCTGCAGTGCCACTAAAAGCAGCCTTTCACCCTCATCCCCTTTGTGATTGAGCAGCTTGTCCCCACCCTCTCATCATTGGTAATTTGGACTGAGGAACAAATTGTGGTTTAAACTGATTCGGGGTGTGTGGAAGGAAGGTGGAGCTGTGTCTCATGGTGACAGTATTGGTAGTTCCACTTGGGGACCAATACACGCCAGAACTTGTTTATTTTACTGCAGAAAAGGGGGATCAGGCAGAAAAGATGGCGTTTCTCTGGTTCTGTGCACAGGGTAATGCTCTTTGGTGCAGAGGTTCCTGGTAGGAAAGAAGCTCAAATACCTGCATTCCTAAAAGTGCAAAACTTCCCAGCTTGGACTCTCAGATTCGAAAAGAAATTCTTGGGCTTCTCCTCATTGAAGCACAAATATTGTGAGATATTACCATATAATCTCTTAAATTTAATTCCAGTTCTGTTTGGGGGGTACAGTCACATAACAGTATCACGTTGGGAAGCTACATGAGCAAAAGTGGGAGCAGTAGAAGGTTGCAGGTTCCTCACATGACTCTTCACATGACTTGGAGATGATGATGTTTGGCTTCCTCTACCAAATGTCTGCTCTGTGTGTGTGGTTCAGTGGTTTCTGAATGGAAAAAATGTTCATGGAAGTCCTTGAAGGGCATGACCTGTCTAGGTCTTGGGTTGTGACCTTATGTCCCCAGTGAGCAGCAGAGCTGTGCTGGTGTGGGCTCGATGGCTTGTGAGAGCTCAACCAGTGGGTGGGAACTGCAGAGTGAGGGGCTTCCCAGAAGCTCTGCCCAGTTGCTGGTGTAGGTGTCTTCTGGTGGCCATGGGGATGGAGCCTTAGTCACGTGGAAAGGATCTTTGTAGCTGCGTAGGGTTGAGTCACCAGGCCATGGAGCTCGGGGATTAAACAGGTCACGGAAAAAAAACCCAATCCTTGTATGTCAGAGGTCCTCGTTTTAATTATCACTTCAAAAAACTAACAAGTGAAGCTTGATTATCTTTATTCCTTAATTTCTGCTGTGCTTCTACACTGGTTAGACAGATCTGCACTGCAACTCTTGTCACGCTGTCACCTGCACATGAATTCTGAGCATGTTCTACAACCTCATTTTTCTTTTCTGTGGAGAAGGGTCTCTGTTCTGTTTCTGGTCCGTTTGGGGGGAATTGGTTGCAAGGGTTTGGGTATTTGTCACCAAGTCTCTTTTGGTTTATAAGCCTTTATTTCTAGTGCTGTCATCAGAGAGAGCGGGTACAATAACACAATGAATGAATGTTTTTACCCTGATTTCAGGATCCTGGGCCACCACCACCTTCCCCCTTGATGGGTCTGAAGCCGTTGCAGTTGCTGGAGATCAAAGCTCGGGGGAGATTTGGGTGTGTGTGGAAAGCTCAGCTGCTGAACGAGTACGTTGCGGTCAAAATATTCCCAATTCAGGTGAGCACAAGTTCCGAGTGTCCCTTGTAATGTCATAACGTTCAACCAGCTTGTTCTGGTCACAATAGCAGGCTCTTCTTTTAGAGAATTTTCAAAATATACTGTATATCTAGGTAGCTCAAAGAAATTCTTAAATGCCTTGAGCTGGAAGATGTGCAGATGGAGTTTTCTTGACTTAAAAATATGTATTTTAATGCACCCAACGTATTATTGAAACATCAACTCCAGGATGTTTGTATCTGTTTCTAGTCATAAAAATACATGTTTGGCTTAAATAGTTTTAAGCAGCTTTCGTGCAGCGCTCTCTCAGTTGAGAAGAATCTTTTGTTAATATTTTTTCAAATTAAATTGTACTCGGAAGGAACCTCCTGAAACGCAACCCCATAAATAAGGTGATTATTCCAATTAAATATGCCTCAGTTCAGCGAAATAATATTTACTTCCCAGCACGTACCCCCTGAGAGCCACGTTTCAGACTGGCCAGTGCTCACAATTTTGAGGTTTTGAGTTAAAGAACACCAAGTGTGACAGCAGGATAGATCTTGCATCAATTCAAAACACCCACCTCGACGTGAGGTGAAGAAATGTGCTCCTGTTTCCTAATTGTTAATTGAGTTGCTGAATAAATCTCTCTCTGGGTCCTTTCTCTACCAGACATGGCATGTGTTTAGGCGGGTTTCAGCCATCAGCGCAGCAAATTACATTTTTTATTCATCATTTTTAATGAAGGAAAACCTATTTCTAATTCTTTATGGGGTTCTTGTAGATTAATAAAAGATGAGAATTGAACCATGCCCTTAAGACTAAAGGAATTGTCGTGATGTGCAGCCTCCAGAGCTCATCTACAGCTCTGTGTTTCCACGCATCCTTCTGTGAGAGTTGATGTTGTTTTCAACAGCTGATGTTTGTTTACAACAAATGAAAGCTTTTTGGACAATTTTCCACTCTTATGTGAATATGGAAAATGTGAAAGACAGGCTTTCCTATTTTTCTGTATGTTAGGTCAGCAGTTTGTAGCACAAATATTGTTATTAGGCTCAACATTTGTCATTTGAAAGCTATCAGCTTCATAATGTTAATAATATGCACTGGGCTTAGTGAATCCTGTATTGCCAAAACCCTCCCTTTTTACTCATTTTAACAGTGCGTTTGTAAACGATAGGAGGAAATTTGTGTCAGGGAAAGTACCTCTTATTCTCCTTTTCTTCTCTTTGCAGGACAAACAGTCGTGGCAGAACGAGTATGAAATCTACAGTTTACCTGGGATGAAGCACGAGAACATCCTGCAGTTCATCGGCGCCGAGAAACGAGGCACCAGCATCGACGTCGATCTCTGGTTAATCACAGCATTTCATGAAAAGGTGCTTTTCAGCTCTCAATTGAGTCTCTCTTTTCCTTATAGTTTATAGTACAGGAAGAACAGCCTTAGAAATTTGTCGCAAACGTGAACTTTAGACAGTTAAGAAATGAAATTTAACATTTTTTTAAGTGTATTTTTAGCTTGTTTCTTTTCATTGGATGTGAATTTATTTACATTTATTTTCAGCCAGCTGAGAAAGTTGTCATCGGTCTTTACTTAATAGAGGAGTTGGTTTAGAAAACAAACACATTTATTCTACTTTTCTGCTTTTTTAGAGTATGTGTTTTTGAATATCCTCTGTCTAAATCTGCCTGGATTAAACAAACACCATCTTTCAGAGATGTTTATTTGTTTTTTCCTGGTGTCTGTAAGAATGAAGTGGTGTAAGTATCAATTAGCTTGTGACAGCCACGATAAGATACTAAAGTAAATGTAATTAAGAGTATGCTCACTGTTTTATTTTGTCCACTCAGTTTTGGTTTTTTAATGCATGTGGCTGTAACAAATCTAAGTATAAATTTCAATTTCAATTTAGTTACCAGTGGCAGATTTGAGAAAATACAAATCTGTGCAATATGGATCTCTTAATACATTAAGGGTAGGTCATAGATCATATTTTTAATAGTGAATGTTACAGTCTTCATGCTGGCATTTTTGTCCCACTTTTGCCTCTGCTTTAAATAATTTAGACTAACCAACTAGTCAACATTTTTGACAGATCTTTGCAATCAAGTAGAGAATCTCAAACTGATTTGCTTTCTGAAAGGTTATTGCCATTTTTTTGTTTGTTTGTTTTTTGTCTAAGGCTTTTTAAAACACTTGTTAGTGTTGGAAAGATTGTGCTGGAGACGCCTATAATTACAGGGTCTGTCAGAAAAGAGAGGAAGGCAGAGGGGCACGTCGTGTTCTTCAGTGATGGAGACCATCTAGAAGTCGCCTTTAGGAGCAGATGACGATTAAAATGATCTTGTAATTGTGTTTTGTTGGGTTTTTTTTGCCGTGCAGGGTTCATTAACCGACTTCCTCAAGGCTAACGTGGTTTCTTGGAACGAGCTGTGTCACATCGCTCAGACCATGGCTCGAGGCCTGGCCTATCTTCACGAGGACATCCCGGGCCTGAAGGATGGGCACAAACCTGCCATCTCCCACAGGTAGAGTGTGTCTGAAATACTCCCGGGTGATCGTTACATATAACGTGGAGCTAAAGGGTAGGAAACACGGAGAGCTAAGAAATATTCAAATAATTACTCTGTGATACCTTCCTTCCAGAATTATCAAGAGCCTCCTGAGAAAAATCTGGTCATAAGCAAAAATCTGATGGTTTCTAGAACTCGCTGTGGTGATCGTGGTTAATATCATACGCTCTTTTTTTGTAAATAGAGTTAATTATTTAAGTATCCCCTCCAGTATGTGAAATAATTGGTATTACAGCTATTTGAAACAACTTCTGTATATAACTTTAAATAATATTGATGCCTTCAGACGGAAAATACTGTAAATGTTATATCTATTATTGAGTGTAATTTTGGGGTTTTTCATGAAGTAGGTATAGGGGACTATTAATAAAGAAGGGAACCAAAAGGATAACGTAACCACAATAAAAGACATGCAAAGTTTGCATGGGGACACACACTAGCTTTTATTATTCTTTTGTTGTTTAAATGGATAATTTTCTTGTCTTTCATATTATAATATTCTTTGTTTCATTATATCACTTTTTTCCTTAGAACTCTGTGGGGTATTTCATGTTCTAGATCTCTAATTATTTTTATTTCTTTTTCCTTACCTTGAAAGGGACATCAAAAGCAAGAACGTGCTGCTGAAAAATAACCTTACAGCTTGTATTGCTGATTTTGGCCTAGCTTTAAAGTTTGAGGCTGGAAAGTCTGCAGGGGACACACATGGACAGGTAAATGCCCGTCTCTTTCCAGACACGATCCGAGAGTTCACTGCCCACGAAGGGAGATGGATGGTTTGGGTGTTATTCATATATTCATATTCATGAGATACGTCACCATCAACCCTGCTTTCAGTGACCTTTAAGGAATGGGGTGATGTGTACTACTCTAGGATAAAAATTAAATAATTCTATAGGTCACAGAATCACAGAATGATAAGGGGTTGGAAGGGACCTCTGGAGGTCATCTAGTCCTGCTCTGGCAGGGGGTTTGACCACCCAGAGCAGGTCCCACAGGAACGTGTCCAGGTGGGTTTGAATGTCTCCAGAGAAGGAGACTCCACCACCTCTCTGGGCAGCCTCTGCCAGGGCTCTGCCACCCTCACAGCAAAGAAGTTCCTCCTCGTGTTGAGATGGAACTTTCTATGGTCAAGTTTGTGCCCGTTGGCTCTTGTCCTGTCCCTGGGCACCACTGGAGAAAGACTGGTCCCATCCCCCTGACACCCACCCTTGAAGTATTTATAGGTGTTGATCAGATCTCCCTCAGTCTTCTCCAGACTAAACAGACCCAAGTCCCTCAGCCTTTCCTTGTAAGAGAGATGCTCCAGGCTCCTCCATATCTGTGTAGCCCTCTGCTGTCCCCTCTCCAGCAGTTCCCTGTCCTTCCTGAACTAGGGACCCCAGAACTGGACCCAGTGCTCCAGATGGGGCCTCCCCAGGGCAGAGCAGAGGGGCAGGATGACCTCCCTCCATCTCCTGGTCACACTCTTCCTGATGCCCCACAGGATACCATTGGCCTTCTTGGCCACAAGGGCCCATTATTGGCTCATGGGCATCCTGTTGTCCACCTCCCAGGTCTTTCTTCTCAGAGCTGCTCTCCAGCAGGTCACCCCCAACCTCTCCTGGTGCAGGGGGTTATCCCTTCCCAGGAGCACCACCCTGCACTGGCCCTTGTTGAACTTCATCAGGTTCAACTCTCCAGCCTGTCCAGTCCGACTGGATGACAGCAGAGCCCTCTGGTGATAATTACAGATCAGAGCCTTTCTCCCCCAGCTCATTACGTGGCCTCTCTCTTAGTTTCATTTTTACTAGAGGATTTGGAGAAGAACAAGCTCTCTTGCTGTATTTTATTAATTCTTCTGAGATACAGCTCAGAAAATGAGGAATGGTCCTGGCGGCCGTGAGACCAGCGTGTGACACACAGTGCATGACACACAGCCTGTGTGTGACACTGGTCACTCACTGGGGAGCTGCTGCTTCTGAAACACCCCCCTTGAGGTTACAGCGTTTTCTGCGCTCTCTGGAAAATGCAATATATTTAATTTTAGGCAGGACTTCACAGTTTGTGGTTGAGCGGCAAAAATACAGTCCGTACAATAAAATTATAAACTTCAGAGCAACAGAGCTGTTACCAGGATCTTCTCGGGCATCTCAGAAGTTCTGATTTATTCAGCTGAGGTCATTTCATCCTTGAATGTGGTCAAAAAGAAAGGGCAACCTCCAGTTTTTTACGTAAGGGCTGGTTTAGTGTAAGGGATTCCAGGGAATTTCCTCATTATACAACTCGCACTTGGGGAGCTGGGTTTTCTCTGCTGTTTTTGTTACTGCTTCTCTCACGGGAAGCATCAAAAGCAATTTTCATATCTTTATGTGAAACTAACAATTCTTTCGACGTGAAAAAAATAGGAAATAGTGGCCTTCCTGTAATGTGGAAGCAAACAAGGAATGGTGGTGACAAATACGTTGAATTAATACGCAAATGTGTTATTTTAAAATATATTCTGTGGTTTTTTCGCATTCCTAAGTATCCTTTGTGAGGTCTGGTCTATCCCATTGCTTCTAATTCCTGTTACTGGATATAAGGATACACTTCCCAGATTTACTCCTCAGCAAGACCCCAGTCCTTGGTGACTGGAAGGGGCCCCGGCCGGAGCGGGAGCTGCGGTGGTGTGGGTTCTCAGGTGTGCAAACCCGTGTGCCCTGCTCTCTCCCCAGGTGGGCACCCGTAGGTACATGGCTCCTGAGGTTCTCGAAGGAGCTATCAACTTCCAAAGGGATGCGTTCCTGAGGATAGACATGTACGCCATGGGCTTAGTCCTGTGGGAGCTGGCGTCGCGCTGCACCGCCGCCGACGGTAAGCGACGCATCGGGGCTGAGGGAAGACTTGGCTTCGTTTGTCAGAGGTGTATTTAAAGCAGAAAAAAAATGGGAAGGTGGATCATATGCACAGAGTAAAATTGAACAAGGGTGGTCTCGTGGCGAACCAGGCCCTCTCCAGCTCTCTCCAGTAGTGGAGACATAGAGTCGTGGGATGGTTGGAGTTGGAAGGGACCTTCAAGATGGGTGTTTCCATGCTGGGCTGCACGGACTGGAGGAGGGAAGGCATGACATCCAGGGGCTCTGGGGCACCACTGGGGTGACCAGACGCCCCCAGAGGCACCAAACTGGGGATTTCTCTCAGCAAAACCCTGAGGAACTGGTGGATGCTGGAGCCTCCCTCCGCCCGCATGTTTGGAACCTTTTTGGGCTGCGAATGAGCCGGGCTGGGAGCTGTGCTCAGCTGCCACGTGCAGGAGAGCAAAGGCTTCCCCCTCCCAAAAATGCCTCTGCTGCTCAGTGAAAATCTTCAGGTGTAACTTTTAAAATTTTTAGCTTTTAAAACACACTTTAGCTCCCAGCCAACCTGCCATAGGGTGAGCTTTTAATGGCCCCAGAGAGCAAGCTGCTCCCCAAGAGTCTGATTATGGGCTACGTTGCTCAGAGAGCAAGCTTTTTTTTTTTTTTTTTTTCCTTTTTTAAAAGCAAAATCAGTGGTTTAACCTCTTTTTTTTTTTAATTTCTTCTATCCACAGGCCCGGTGGATGAGTACATGTTGCCGTTCGAAGAAGAAATCGGCCAACATCCCTCCCTGGAGGACATGCAGGAGGTTGTAGTTCACAAAAAGAAGAGACCTGTCTTAAGAGAGTGTTGGCAGAAACATTCTGTAAGTAGCGACGCAACAAATGCTTCTGACTCCCTTTGGCTTTCACATTCTGCTCATAATCCTGGCTTTTTAGGAAGAATTCAATAATTTTGATAAGAAGTGAATGGGCTGGGAAGTGATCTGTTCTTAAAATATTCTCTCTTGTCGTGAGTGATCTGAGAACGATCTTTTTCAATGAAAATACATTCTTGAGAGTTACTTTTGAATGTTAAAAACGTAATTAAGGAACAGCAGTAATGCTCTTGGTTTCCTGCAGGGATGTGACGTGGGGTGAGCAGCGTCACGTCAGAAATTTCTGGGATCAGTTAGGCAGGAATTGCTTTCCTGCTCTGATGTATGGCTGGAGGCTTGTGGTTACGCCACTGTTGCTTCCTAGTGCTGGTTTTATTTTGGGTTTTGTTGTTTTCTTTTGGTTTGGTTTTGGGTTTTGTTTTTTTTTTCAAAAACTGGGTTGTTAGAAACAATAGATGACGCTGTCTGTCTGCGAGAAAAAGGAGCGTGTGTTCCCATCTGCTCCTTGCCACCAGCAGTTGCTGGAATAGCTCGGCGTCGCTGGGGAGAGGAGTTAACTCCTGTCAGCCAGAAATCCCCTTCCCGACCCTTGGGATTTTCATGGGAGCACTGAAAAATTCAACCTAAAAATTCAACCCGTTTGGGTGGGAGAGCTTTTTAAAAACGACTTAACCAGGAGGCCGCGGGCTGGCACGGCGAAAGGCATTGCCTCGCTGCGGCCTGCACGGTGCAAAATAGTGCAAACTAAGTAAGATCTAAGTAAGTTCCCCCCAAAAAAAGGTGGCAGAGCTTCCTAAACCTTGCTCCTGATGGTGCGTGGGGTGGTTTCTGTGTGGCAGGGGATGGCGATGCTGTGCGAGACCATCGAGGAGTGCTGGGATCACGACGCGGAAGCCAGGCTGTCGGCGGGCTGCGTGGAAGAACGGATTATTCAGATGCAAAAACTAACAAACATTATAACAACAGAGGACATCGTGACTGTGGTCACAATGGTGACAAACGTTGACTTTCCTCCCAAAGAATCCAGTCTATGATGGTTGCACTGGTGACGGGACTGGCCGCCGGGACTCTGCCCTGGAGCTGCTAAAGCGGAGGCGCCGTTCCCGAGGGGAAGGAGCGGGTAAGTCCCTCCGGAACTTCATCCCCAGGTGGTTTTCCTTGATTTATTTTTTTTTTTTTTTTTTCCTCCCTCCTCCTCTTCCTCCTCCCCGAGAGGGATCCGTCAGACTTTGTGCATTCCCTGCTTTACCCCCCAAAGGGGCCCGTGTGTCCGAGGGAGGACACCGCGCCCTGAAAGGAACTGAAATGAAGAATCCGGCCCCGCGTCGGCCTTAATCCAAGCGTTTTAAAAAACAAAAAAAAAACAAAAAACAAAACAAACTGACAGCAGATTTCTTAAACCCCGTCGGAAGAGACTAATTCCTTGAAATGAACTACTGTTATTTTTATTAAATCAAACATTTCATTTCAGATTGAAAAAAAAAACAAACCAACGTAAGAGAGAAAAAAAAAAAAAAACAAAAAAAAAAAAAGGGTAACTTGTTTTTATTGCATTTGCCGTTGTTTATAAAAATGACTATTGTAATGCCAATATGACACAGCTTGTGAATGTTGAGTGTGCTGCTCTTCGGTGTACAGAAACAAAAGGAAATCCAGTGGGATCTAGCAAAAGAGGCTTCCAAGTATTACTTCAAACCTCCCTCAACAAGGTATACCTCAGCTCCACCTCCGCCAAACCGCCCCAGCGACGACGACAACACTAAGGCAATTGGAATAAGAAACCCATCCGTGGTTTGTAAATGGTGTATTTCAAAGTCACTGTGTTATTTAAAAAAAAAAAAAAGAAAAAAAAAACCAAGAAAAAAAAAAGGGTTAAGCTATGCTTCATGCCAACAGTAAATGGCCATTCCTAAAAGCAGTGTTTTTAGCCTTTTTCTTGTACTAGCTTGTTGTGTATAAAAAAAAAAAAAAAAGAAGAAGAAAGTGCTGTTTATTGAAACAAAATTTTCCCTCCTCTTTGAGTTGAAAGCTTTTTCTCTTACCTCCAGTTCCCAGAGTATCCCATACCTTTATTTAACTGAATACTATTTAGGTTTGCTGTGTCTGAGGAATATTTGAAAACTTAAGCATGACTTTTTTTTCGATTTTTTTTTAAATTTTCTATGAGCTCTGACACTGGAAAGCTCTGAATTCTCCTTCTTTTCTTTTCCTGTTAATGTTTGTGACCAGCTCTGCCTCACGCCTGTTCTGTCCCACTAAGCGGTGGGTTCTGTGTCACTGTTTCAGCATCACCTCAGGAAGCTCAGTCTTTTGGGTTTTTTGCCCCAAATTCCTTCCTTTCTGTTCTTGAGATTTCTCCCGGTGCCGTTTTATCCGGGTCCTGAGCCGCAGCCGAGAGCCGTCGGGTTTATCCCGGGATCCTACTGCTTTTATTGGATCCTTTCCACACATTTCCAAGTAAAACTACCCCATGAGGACCTGGAGAGCACAGAACCCCCCGCTTCTCTGTCTCCTCCTCTGTCTTCTAGAGGCTGTTTATTTTTCTTTACACCCCCTGCCTTCACCAAGAAGCTGAACCTGGTGCAGTTCGGAGCTCGCCGGATGGGATCGTGGTAATTGAGCTGTACAGCCAGGAGAGACCCTCTGTTTTACACCCAAATTTATCTCTGGGAAGAGTAAGAGATGGTGAAGATGACACCGAGAGGCTGTGGGCAGGGAGGGAGGAAGGCTCAGGTGGTGCCGGTGTGGTGGTGGCTGGATGGTGGTTCCCTCAGTGCCCAAAGAACCCTGCTCCGGAGGGGAGCTAGAAAAAAAGAAATGAAATCTTAATTTTTGGCCACCTTCTTCTGTTGACACTTTGATTTTGCTTCCATTTTTAATCCCGGGCCACGACTTTCCCAGCAGGACAGGACAGGATGGGACAGGGACGTAGCTCTGGTTCTGGATGACTGAGATGGTTCCATTACGTGTCACTCGTGTACGAATCGCGCGTCATTTGGGTGTTTCCCCCTTAAACTTCAGCTCCCGCAGGTTCTCCTGCTGAATTTGGGGACTCTGGTGTCACCCGGGAGGGGGTGACAACTTGTCTGCCTGTTCCAAACCTGTCCCTTTCCACAGGTGTACTTGAGCATGGCCATGAAAAGGATGTTGTTAGCGGAAACGGTTGTTCATTGGTAAAAATACCCCTTTCCTGGAGCTTCTGGCAGGGCCTGTGGAGGCGTTTCCTCGTGTCACTGGTGGAGCATGGAGTGGGGACACTGGGATTGCTGGCCCCTGGTGGCAGGTGGCTGTGTGAGCTCCAGTGTCCCCTCCGAGGAACGTCCCACCCCTTGCTCTGCACCTCAGCTGCTGCAAGGCCCGGGGTGAGGCTTCTCCACCTCCCCTTGCGTTGGAGGGTGAGACGTTTGTGTCCCTCATCCCTTGGGAGCAGCATCATCATCATCCTCAGGGATGGGACCCCAACACCGAACTCCCCGCTTCCTCCCTTCCCTCAGCTTTCCCACAATCCCCCTGGTGGTGCGGGCACTGGAGCTCCCCAGTCAGTCATCTCATCACCCAGTTCCTCTTCCCGACAGCATTTGACAGAAGAAAACAGCGTCACCGCTTTGATCTTAATTCTTTTTTTCAGTTTCTCCTTTTTTTTTTCTTTTAATTTTAAACCCTTTTTCAATCCATTTCCTAGGAACACTTGGTACAAACAGCAGGAAGCTGTAGCATCCTCCCCGGGCCATCTCTTACCTCAGATACTCAACCAGCAGTACTTCTCTCTTTTTTTTTTTTTTTTTTTCTTTATCCCTTTTTCTCCTTTTATTTTTTTTAACGCCGTTTCAGTCCATATCCTTTATTCGTTACCTCTCAAGATTTTTGGTAAGCGATTATTTTAACTTTTCCTCTTTGTATTTTGTCAGTGTTTCGGGCACAGGTTGTTGTACTACTGTCAAAAGGTACTCGCTGGGGTTTTTTCTGCAAGTACCGAAAACAAACCAACCCCCCCCCCCCCTTCCTCCCCCTCAATAAAGTGATTGTTAAATATTGTACAAATAAAAAAATGTATACTCTCTCTCCCCTATTCCCCCAGAAAGTTAAAATAAAAAATGTGACTACTATGATGCGCAGGTGCCTTTTTTTTTTTGAATTGCAGCACAAAAATGACTACTTTCTTATTGAGTTTGCAATCGTGGTCCCTTCTAATAGAGGGTTTTTTGAGCTGTCACTCAGGAAACACATCGTAAGGGTTTCCACAATCCTGTTAGTTTATGAGGAAAGGCTGAGGGAATTGGGGCTTTTTAGTCTGGAGAAGAGGCTGAGGGGGGATCTGATCAACACCTATAAATCCTCAAAGGGAGGGTGTCAGGAGGATGGGGCTGGTCTTGTCTCAGTGGTGCCCAGGGACAGGACAAGAGGAAATGGGCACAAACTCAAGTAAAAGAAGTTCCATCTCAACATGAGGAGGAACTTCTTTGCTGTGAGGGTGGC
>BJBW01017526.1:0-39788 GCA_004320125.1 Scolopax mira
TGACTTGCTCTGGCTCTGGGCAACCCTGCTTCGGCGGGGGAGTTGGACTAGATGATCTCTACGGTCCCTTCCTACTCTAAAAATTCAGTGATATTCAGTGAAATAGCTTCCTCCTCTGTATTATCTTTCTTCCCAACTGCACCCAGCAAGTCATGGAAGCAGATTAGTTCTGAGTGTTCATTCAGACCATAATCCTCCCGCCCCAGCGCTGCTGCCTTCAGTGGCACTAATTCAGTGAAGGAGAAGATCCCACCCGAAAGGCCTTTAGGCTCATCTTGATTCTTAAGTGATGACTGATAAAAACCAGGAGCTTATTCAAATTTCAGCTACCCAAGCACAGAACCACCGAGTGCTTTGCTTTGACACCAACATTGCTAAACAAAAAACACTTCAGGGACTTGCGAATTCTTTTTAAACTGAAAAATAAAAAAAAAAAAAAAAAATGCACATTCTAGCTTTTTCTGCCTGTCACATTTCTGTTTGGACATCCAGGACTTGCACAGCACTGAATAAAAAAAACCAACACCGTTCCTGACAGCTCGTTCCTATACAAGGGGAAGAGTTAGATGAAAACTGAAACTCAGCATCCAAGCTTTTAGGAAATGAATCCAGCAGATTGCATGCAAACTTCCTTGGCAAACCCAAACAACAAAAACTGAATAATACATAAAAAAATACACCATTGACAGAACGGCTTCTGCACACACCACTCTCAACATATATGATGGAAGCACCGGAGAATCTTTATGGAAAGCCAGCACTGACTTGGCTTGAAAGGCACCTTAACAAACAAAGGAAGTACATTAAAAAAATGCAGTGCTAAGACATTATCCAAACATGCATTATAGCTTGTGAAAGCCCTTTGTGAGCAAGTGTGTCTGCAGAGGATTGTGCAGAGCATTGATCTGTCTGTATTCTGGGCATTTTTCGGGTGATGCCTGACCATAGTTTACAAGGGCAAGCTCATAGGTCTCCGTTGTTTATTCCTCTGCAGTCTTTTACTTGTCACTGATAATAGTTCTCAAGCCATCCAGCCTGGGAGGACTCAAATGGAGGTTTGCCAGGGGTGAAAGGTCAAAGCAATAATGTGCCGACCAGGGTCAGAAATATTTATCTGCACCAAAAAGGTTCAGGATAATCAAACGGTTGAAAATTAGTTTTGTGACAAGGCTCGCATTTGGATGTTTTCCCTACACAGCCTGAGTAACGAGCAGAGCCCAGCTCTGAAGGGAAGGACACCCCAACATTTGTCTGTCTCATCTGCTGTGTGTTGAGTTTAACCATCCTGGTGTGGCGTCCATCAACCTGCTCCTGACACCTCCTAAAGAGTCTCTGCCTTTGGTGAGGGTGCAAGGGCTGCAGCCAAAAGCTTCAGGAGCCAGAGAGTCCCTATTCCTATCAGAGTCATCAGTCCCTATCAGAGGCATCATCCATCCACTGATGCCTCTGATGAAGCCACCAGAGCTTCCCGACACCAGGGAGTGGTACAGGATGAAGGTCAGACGCACAGCTTAAACTAAACACCAAAACCAAGACCACTTCAGAGTTGGCCAAGATCTAAAACCTTCTAGACAGACAAAAATCACTCACAACAACACACCCGCATGCAAGCCCTTCTGTAGACCTGTAGGAACAACAATAATTTATGGTTTTTGTCTCTTTTCCTCTCTGCCAGCTGCTTTTTCCCTTCGTGTTTACTGCAGAAGAGCATCAGCCCCCCAGATTTCAGTAAAGTATTTACTCACTCTGTGATGGGAAAATATTGCTCTCGCTAAAAATTCCTACCAGACTGAAGCAGATCTGCTCCTCAGATAATATAATGACACTGAGGTCCCCAGGAGAACCCCCTCCAAAGCCAATAAAGTGAAAACAAATCCAGTTACATTAGATTAATTTAAAGAACTTCTCTTTTTTAAGTGTACGTGGAGAGAAAATGGAAGAAACCTACTAAATTAATTCCAGCATTATAAATTTGATTTAGAAAGTGCAGTGCACACCACTGTGAGAGCAATAACAATATAGGAATGTTGTAAGCAGAAAAAATAAATTATTTCAAGGGAGTGGTAAGGGAAGAAGTAACAAATGCATGAGAGAGAACATGCTCCAATATTAATTAGAGATATGCTTTGCTGTTAGCACTTGGCTTCACTCACAAGGAACTGGAATTAGCAGTCTCCAGGATCAATGGAGAGAAACAGCTGGAAACTCAGCCAAATCCCTCCAGAGGTGTCTATTTCTTCCCCTCAGCTACAACGAGAGCCCTGGGTGACCAGCTCAGCTTCACGCTCCCATCCTCTGCACACCCAAGGTAGGACCCATAAACGCCATCTCAGTGGAACCATTGCAGTCCCAGCTACTACAAAGGAACAAGTAAGATTTCACACTTAAAATCAATGACTATACCCAAGCTACCGCTCCCCGGAGATTAAACCCATCTAAAATGAACAGTGATCAAGCAAGTAAAGTGCTTCAGCAAGTAAGCAAATTAACTCAGGGTAATATGAACTAAATGTGGGAACATCTCCTTGTGTTGCCCATGTTTGGTTCCCTGGAGCCAGGAGGAAGCTGCTCATTGATCACGGACATTCTGGACACCTCCAGGAGGGGTAGAGCCTTGGGCAAACCCTCCTGCCCTGGTGATGGAATGAGCAGACCAGAAAATGCCAAAGGATCCCAGAGCAGCACTCGAGGATGGCAGCCCCACTCCCAGCATAACAGATACAGGGATGCTCCCAGCCAAACCAGGCACCTACTGGTTTTCTCTGCAGAGACAACAATACTGTTGTACCTTCCATGCACAGTCCCCAGGTAACTCATACTGTAGTTTCTTGGTTTCTTTCATTTTCACAAGAACAGGGATGTTTGTTTTTTTTTTTTTCTCTACTCCCTGGAGACACTGACCCAAAACACACTCCTTTAAAGCAATCCCATGTCTCCTTGCAAAATAATTGGCATGTTTTCCCTTGGCTCAATATCAATCACACTCACTTCTCAAACCCCCAGTAGCTGGCAAAGCACCTGCTGGGGCTAGAGAACTTCCCCCAGATGCAGTGGGAGACGTGGAAGAACAACAGACACTTGCCCATCCTGGCACGAGCCCTGGGGAATTGCCACCAGTCCCAGAGGAGCCTCCCTGCTGGAGAGACGAGGCTCACGTCACTCCCCGGGGCCCTGCTCCTCCACCTCACGGCACCGGATGGAAAAAAACCAAAAGCAAACGTAGCAGCAAATAAATCAAAAGCAGATAACGCCAGCCATGGATGTATTCAATAAAAAAAAAAAGGAGACAATGCAAGGAACAGCAAATTAATACACAAGCTCCGCTCTTTTTTATATAAAACATCTGTCAAAATACTTCAGCGTTTGCTTTGCTGTACAAGCAGGCACTTAGGATTTTGCAGATAGTTATAAAGCGGGGCAGTATTTTAAAAATTAGGGATTTGCTTCACTGTCTCTGCTGGTTTACAGTAACTAATTATGAGACTGCTAAGTGACAAATGGACAACGAGCAAGTCTAATTGTTATTTAAGTGCAGGCAGCCAGGTTGTCTCCGCACTGATGATACACACATGTACATTTAGTGCACAGCTACTTTGCATGTGGAGTTGGTACATGAAAGGGAAGATGGCAGCGTGTCTCCCAGCCAGGCATTTGGCCACACTCTGATGTCAGACACAGCAAGGCAGCTGAGAGAGAGGCTCCTTTTCCTCTGCTTTGGGCTCCTTATTGCAGGAACAGAGACTATAGAATAGTTTGGGTTGGAAGGGCCATCTAGTCCAACCCCCCTGCCTTGAGAAGGGACATCTTCAACCAGATCAGGTTGCTCAAGGCCCCATCCAGCCTGGCCTTGAATGTTTCCAGGGATGGGGCATCCACCACCTCTCTGGGAAACCTGGGACAGGTTTCACCACCCTCATCATAAGAAATTCCTTCCTTCCATCCAGTCTGAATCAAACATCTTTCAGTTTAAAGCCATCACCTTTTGTCCTACTGCTACAGGCCCTCATAAAATGTTTGTCCTCATGATTCCTCTTTATTGCAAGGTCTTCCTGGAATATTCTGCATTTCTTCAAAAGCCACAGGAGATGTCCGTGCAATGCAGAACAGGGGACCATAACGGGGGCCTGAATCCCTTGTAATGCCCGAATTCAGCCCCTTTCCTACAGCAGGGTGTGGGAACTGTCTCATCATCCACGGGCTAGAAGATGGTGAGAGATGATGATGGTGTAGAGGTAACTGGGGTATTTCTCTCAGAATAATGGTATCATGGGGCCATATTATCCACTGAGAAGCCTCCAGCAGCGCAGGAGGTGAGGAGCAGTGTGTTCCTGTGGAGGAGAACAGCCCCCACGTGCACACACAGCAGGGATGGACAGGGAGAGAGCGGAGCCTGGGACGGCTGCCACCTCGCCTGTCACACCAGAGCGGGCTGCTGTGTTAAAAAGCCAGGTGATAAAGCCAGAAACAAGAACGGGAAGGAGAAGATGAAGCAGAGCAGAGACCAGCAGCTTCACTGCAATTGTCCAGGCCTTTCCCATGGTAGCACCCAGCTGGGGCAAGGGAAGAGCACCCGATGAAATGATTTACCCCTTCCTCCTGCAGAGCAGAGCACCCAGAGCTGAATTACGGTGCTGAGCCTCCACCATGGAGGTAACTTCAGCCTTTCTCCAAGCCCCAGTCCCCCAGAGCATCCCCCATGACAAGCAGGAGGATGTCACATCTCTCTGATCACTGCACCAGGGGCCTATGGAGTCAGCTGGAAAGGGAGCCCAGAGGATCCATGGGAACGAATGAAGCAATTCTTCCCAAGTAGCACAAACAAAATACAGCCTGATCAAGTGAGAAAAAATATCTTTGATTTTTACTCATTTGCAATGCTATCATCCCTGCTCCACAGCTCCACTTCACCCTGTCAACTTCTGAGTTATTTTCAACAGTTTGGGTCAGCTACATTAAAGAAAACCCAACCAATACACAGAAAGAAGGGGCAGAGCAGCAGCCCTGTGCTCCACCGGCCCAGACAGACACATGGACAGCCCCACCAGTAGCACTTGTCCTGGCAGAAAAAGTCTTTCTGAAGCTCCTTAGGTCATAGCTTATCCTTGTGCCCATTCAGAGACAAGGGATGCCACATCTCACGTCTTTGCATGGCCAAGGGCTCCAGCACAAAGGGGTGGCAGGTTTAGCCTTCAGGCACCTATGGTGACTCCAATGCTCAAAGCAGGAACAGTTTAAAACCTACAGTACCTCAAGGAGCATCCTATCTATATATTGCAGGACATGAAGGCTCAGTTTTGCCAAAACTATGACTATTCCCCCTGGGACGGGGGAAAGTTCTGAACTGGGGCTTCTGAAGGTTTCATTTGGGTTTTTTTTGTACTGAACTTTTCTGGGGCACCACGTAAGGATACCGAGCTAGTCCATGACAGTTCACCTTAAAGGATTAGGCAACCACAGAAAGTATTATAGCAATGCAGTTTATGGAGACCTGGAATGTATTCTCCAACGAGATTAACCTATCTAATAGGATTTGGGGAAGCTTTCAGGGCCATTAGGATGCCCCGTACACGCTAAACGCTCCCGATGCTGTAACCATTTGATTTAATCTAATCAAGACTGCCTAGGTGTATTCTGTCAGTGGATGTTTCTGTCATTTCCATATTACATCTCAATAGACAACTTTCAACCAAGTTCCATCGTGTACAAACAGGCAGACACATTTGAGGCTAATCTTCAATTATAAGAGCCGCTAATTATTAAAGCCTGGGTTTACAGCTGGTTATAGTCTAATCCTGCATGGTATGGAGCATTCCACTAAGTGCTGCTGAAGGGATGCTCAATGTCCCCACTTTCCTTTATTTTCATCTTATAAACCATTTTGCTCCATTGTTATTTGTCATTTTTGCTTAGGAGGAACCCTCAGTGCCCCTGGGTACCAGGTGCTGCGCAGATCGGCCGTGCTAAGGATCAAAAAGCAATAAAAACATTCTTATCCCAGCGCTCTTGCCGTGCAATCACACATAACCAGAGGCAGCCGCAGCACGTAACAGGAGAGTGTGGCTGGGAAAGGAGATGAGGGGGCCTCTCCACACACATCTCATTTGATAAGCAAAGACAATGTGCTAAATTGCACCGATGAGCACTTACCCTCTGGAAGTGAGCAAGACCCCTCTGAGGGATGAGGGAGTGCGGGAGTTACCATCTGCCCAGGGGCTTTTAGCCTCTAACAAAAACATTTCCTTTCTCCATCAGTTAAACAGAGATCCTCAATAGCCATTCTGTAAATCCCAGCCTGGAGAGGAAAGCAAAAGCCACCTTGCAGGCTGGCAAGCATCACTGGCTGACAGAGAAGCAGTAAAGATGCCTGACACCCCCTCCAAAAACCAATACGCATCAACTGACTGCCCACAGAGCTTCCACCAAGCAAAGAAAGCACCTGCAAGTGAGAGGGGATGGAGCAACATCTGCAGAAACATCTGGAGCATCCACCCGTGTCACTTCAAGCACAGGAGGAGCAGCTCTAGCGTCAACTGACTCTAATCTGAACTGGGCATGAAATCCATTCAGCCCTCCTTCATTTTTATTTTCAAGGACTAGTTTAGGCATCTCTTCCTCAGTGATATTCATCAGAGGAAAGGAGCAAAGATGAAAGCCTGTAACAGCCTCTGGGCAGGATTTGTCCAACCCTGTAATTGAGCCCTCCCAACAGACCAAAATTTCAGAGCTATGGATAAATCAGGAAATGTGAACCATTTCAGCTGATCCTGACTTATCAGGCTGTGAGGAAGGGATTCCTCATTCCCTGAGCACCTTCTCATGCTACTAACTTCTTTCTTGAATATTTTCCCCATTATTTTCCACTAGAAACGATTACTTCTTTAGAATCAAGGCTAAAAGGCCAAACGTATGTAACTGACAACTCAAAGACACAATGTTCCTCCAAAATCCTTCAACCCTGCCCCTACAGAACCCCACTGTCAGCAGCCTGACCCTCTTGGCTTGTCTCTGCTGCAGAAGCAGCACTGTCACTCATCCCATGTGTAAAATCAAAATACACCACAGGCACAGCACGTGGTGTATTTCTGTTTTAGGGGCTGGCTCACATATAGCGATTTCTGGTTGCAAACAGCCAGTGGAGGTTACAGAACCAGCATTTTGGGAGGCACCAAAACAAAGTCAAGATTCACACAAGGCGGCAGATGCTCAGGTCTGTAACAGGGAGGACCTTCATTGGCTTCAACAGCTTTATATTCAGGTGCAAGGATCAGCAGCCTCTGGTGCCCACTGCCAACACCAGGTGTTCCCCCATCCCACACCAAGGCACAGGAGACAGCACCAACCACCGAGCAAGTCAAGTGAAATCTATCACTGGCACATACTAATAACTCCACATGCAAATTGACTGACTCATTCCAACTTTTTTCCCCTGTTGCATTCATGGGAAAAGACAAGCTTAGCTCTCAAATTCCCTCAAAATGTTTAAACGCTGCTTTTGTTTTTAAATGAGAACTAAGTCTGCGTTCAGGAAGTTACTTTGGATGTAGGTTGGTTGCTAACTCAAATTAAATTATAGTTTTGCTGTTCTTAAACAAAAAGTTTTGTGATTTCTAGAAGCCCTGCCAGAAACAAGAGGCCCCGTTGCCTAATTAAATCCACGGAGTCAGGTTGGCTCTGCCACAGATGCTGCAGGTGACCTTGAGCAAGTCACTTTAAAGTTCCAGGACTGCCCTGTCCCCAGGAGAGCTCTCACAGGTATTTCATTTACGGTCAGTGAATGCTGTCTTTGGGAAGAAAAGACTGAAGAAATGCAAACAGTTCCATGCTCTTTCCCATTGTTGCGGTCTAATATCCTTTTTTGGCCTTAGTGGCTCTATAATGCTGAGTTTTTCCCCCCTTTCTTCCTTCCTGTGCAGAGGGTGTTTGTATAACAAATGCAACACAAGCAGATACAGGTAATTCCTTTGCTTCTCTCCCATTTATCATTTCCCTGTTCCAGGGCATGGCTCTGGTTTGGACAGGAGGGACGAGGAAGGGGAAGAAGCTCAGGACAGAGCCCACGTTTCAATGTTGATTAACATTAACTCCTTAACCTGCCATTTGGCCACAAATTAAAAGCCATCCCAAACTAGCCTGCGACCCTTATGTAAAGCTGTTTTAATTAACTAAAAGCTGAATACAACTCCTGTGTCAAATCCAGCTGCTGCTTAAAATAAACTAAACATTTTACAAACCCTACGCAGCCCCATCACTGACAGACACACCACGCAAAAGCACATTGCTAAAGGAAATAATCTTTGAAAATTACTCAGAATAGGCTTAAACAGAACAGATGACCCACCGCTAGTTTAGACCTTACAAACCTTTATTTTCTTCCAAGCTCAGACTTCTGTGTCAACTTTGCAAACTCTGCTCTTTAACAAAGCTGACATTAAAAAAAAAGGGAAGCTATATCTGATCTCATCAGCCATTCTGTCTTTAAAGCATTTGCCTACAATCCGCACCAGACATACTTAGCAAACTTTAAAATACAGCCTCTCAACATTGTTACAATTAAGTCACTCTGAAATGTCATGAAAAGCAATCTAGTCCCATTAAAATCTTCACACTCTCATTAAAAAAGCACTTACAGACTCGAAAATGTTCCTAATACATTATTTAAAGACACAAGATGTACAGTGACTAAAAACCTTGTACAGAAAGTGAACAGCAACAGTCTGCTTTAAAAAAGCCTGTGTGCGTGTAAATTTGTGTTATAATTAGGTAATTGGGAAACTGCAGGTACAAGGCAGTTTTGTCTAGTTTTTTTCTAAATTTATTTATTTCATTCTTTTTGTATTAAAGAAAAAGGGAAACGGGTTCTTTCTTTTTATGGAAGCAAAATCACCCCATTGTAGGCAATTTATGATGGTTTATGCAGATGACATGTGCCAAAGCCACCTCTGTTCCTGGAAGGGGTAGGGAAAACCCCAGACATCCTCCGGTACCAGGCAGGCCAAGAAGGGGGCACCTGAAGTGGTGCCTGTAGGACTGGAATAGCAGAAAAAAAGACAAAGGAGCTCACGCTGTAACAAAGTCACTGTCCTCCTACAAATGCTGTATTTATTTTTTGGATGTTAACAGCAGATGAAGGTATAAAATTTGCATCTTTATTGAGCCCACGGCTGGATGAACCGTGTTGCTCCGGGGCCCCAGAGCAATGAAACAACAGCGGCTGCTTCTTCCAGAGAAGGCTCCTGCTTCTCCTTGCACCTCACCTCATTTAAATACTTGGATTTTAATGAGGTTTCTCACAATTTTGACCAGTGCAAGAAGGGAATCAGGCTGCAGAGAGGCATTCACACTACAGAAAAGGAAAAGAAATAGCATTTGAACTGGCAAAAAAAAGTCTGATAATTGAGAGAGGGATCCCTGTTTTCAGCAACACCAATACAAAGCCTTATAGAAGTAACTTAAAAACAACTTTTGGGGAGGGAGGGGCAAAGAAAAACATTATTCGTTTGCAGAGAAGGGGCAAAAGCTCCATAGAAATTTCCTTCCTATAGAAGTTTCCTTCTTATAGAAGTTTCCAACCATTCAACCAAAAAAATATAGTACAAAATTGAAAATAATTCAACTTTCCAAACAGTCTCCTCCTCCCCAGACCACGACCCCTTTGGAAAGCAGTTCTGTCCTTCCAGGCAGAGTGGTTTGTGGAGAACACGAGGGTTCAGGCCTGCTGCCAGATGCTGCCAGATGCTGCCAGCTGCACCTCTGCCTTCTCCCCTGAGACACAACAGGCAGCACTGACCCAGCTGGAGCGCCCACCTTGCCGGGTGCTCTGCCAACAGCCTGTACCGAAGGTCTAAGGAAGAGCAAAACAAGCTCAGTGCATAATGAGTCTACCCAGAATAATCAGCCACCTCCACAAGTTGTGACTAGGGATCTCCTGAGTCACGCTCTTTAGCAGCCTTGATCTGTGTTTCTTCCACAAATGCTTCCAGCAGATTTCCAAACCCACATCAGCTCCTCACACCCGCCCACTGGTGATGATTTCCACAGCTCACTGCCCGCTCACAGGAAGAAATATCTTCTTCTGCCTGTTTTGAGCCTCCTCACTTCATCTGACACCTTATACGAAGAACTTGAACAGTCACTCCCCATCTACCTTACTCATGACTGTATCAACGTTTATCACGTTCCTGCTTAATCATCCCCTTTCCACAGCAAAGAGCCCTTCTCTGTTCACCCGTTCCTTGCACTGAAGTTATTTTCTCTCCCTCTATCATCATCTTCACAGCCTGCCTCTGTACCTCTGCCAATTTTAATACATCCTTTAGAGATGGGGGACAAAACATTTAAGACCTAGCAACCCATGGAGGTGTACAGCAGTATGAGGATATTTTTGTTCTCTCCTCCACTTCTGCTCAACAAGTCCATTTCTGCTGTAAATACTCCTGAGCTCAGTCCTGAGGACTGTCCTCAGAGGTCAGGGGAAGAGCTGTATGGAGGATGTATATCAACCAAGAGAAGAGCCCTTCCTCTGCCTGTCCACAGCCCAGGAATGCTTAGACTGATGGTCCAACCTCTACACGTAGGTGGGAAGAGCAAGACTGGAGACACATATCCCAACAGGGCTGGGATCCAACCTGCACAGCTCCTGAGCCTTGACCAACCTAGGCTGAGACATTTGAGCTGAAGCCAACAAAGCACAAAGAGGTATCATAATGATTTGTTGTTCCTCAAGATGCACAATGAACATACTCAATGGACATCCAGAAGCATGGTGACTGAAGGCACTGCCAAAGTGCCTGGTTCAGGCTGCAAAGCCCAAAACTAGAAGGAATAACACTCAGCTGAAGTATCAGCATCACATTCAGCCTTCGATACCCTCAAGAGGGCCCTAAAAAAAGCCATGAGCAGACTATGTGAATGAGTTTATCTTACAGAATAAAGAATTTATCTTAAAGAAAAGCCCATTGTAAGCAATTTATGATAGTTATGCAAGTTAGAGAAGGGGGGGGGGGGCACAAGAGAAAAGGAGATGAGAGATAGGCAAGCATCTTTTACAAATGCTGAAGACCTGAAATAATGTCATTTTAACTGTCGAATGCCCTTCAGCATTCAGGAAAATCAGTCATGACGAGTAGCAACTTCTTGAGTCTCAGGCAGCAGAGTCACCTCTCAAATAAGCTCTCCCCAGCTCCACGACTGCACCTTGCAAAATCTGCTCCTGCTCCTGAGCGTGGCTCTGGGTCCCTCCTGAACAGAGGTCACCAATGAAAGGGCAGAGCAGGATCCTGTTGTGACGCAGACCATGACTCTCTAGAGATTCAGTCCAAAGCACGGGCTGGTTTTCACTTGTGAAATTACTATCTCTGAACTTGGGCCTCTAAGAAGCACAAGTCTCTTGCAGATCTTAACCCATGAATACTCCAGCCTGTGCAAAGCTGCTGTAACCATTCTCCCTGGAACGCAAAGGGAAGGCTTCTGAAATAATGACTGTCTTTGTACAAGGTTTATCTTTGAACAACATCCTTCTCAGCTGTGCTTTTTCCAGCAGGAAAATCCCATCCCACAATCCCATCCTCACTCACACTCTGACTTGCCCCATTCACTTTTTTTTTTTTTTTTTTACACTAGACCTTAATGCTTGATGCAAACAGTAAAATGTTACAGGACATAAAATAGATAAGAACAATATGGGCATATTTTATTACAGTGCTTTATCATTTAACACACAATGGAGGGATGTATTGTGAAATACCACACACCTCTGAAGGTGTGATATTCTATTTTAGTATGATGCAACAATTTCCATGGGAGAACAGCTTGTTTTAACCTCGGGTCTAGTCCAAAAATGCACAGATAAATGCTGGTCTCCATTAAAAACGTGCTGCTGTGAGTAATGAACAAATTCAATACTCGGTGAGAACACAGGGAACTGGCTACAGCTAGTCCTCACGTGGTTTAAGTACCCAAACTTGCATCTCCAAACCAAAAGGCAGGGGGGTTGGTAAACACAGAGCTGTTTCTGTTTCTCTTCTACATCCCTCCCAGCACTGGGGGATTCCCACAGCTCTAAGATTAATGCTGAGAAAATGGCTTGAAAGCCAAGGAAGAGGTTTAGCTAATCAAGGCAAGGGACCATCCCACCAGCATATGAAAATGAGCATTTAAACTGCATCCATCACCAAACTCTGCACCCACTGCTGCGTGCCCTGGTAGATACACAGCAGCTGGGAACATATGGATTTGGGTGCCGTATAGATTTGCTGCACTGGTCCCTGCAGTTGGCATGAGCTGGAACTAAGGCAAATGCTGGGAAATGAGCACAAAACTCCCAGCCCAGAGCCACCTGGAGCCCCCAGCCCTCAATCCTGTCGGCCTACAGGGATGTTAAAACTTGCCATCTACAGAGAGTATACTCAATAGTATGCAATCATACATATACTTTAAAAAAGTATTAATTAGTTAACAAACACTGTTAGTTAGTCACACTAACACATTAGTCACAGAACAGGGTCTTTCTGCTTTCTGTTCTGAGCAGTCATTTGCACCCGGTTGAACTCCTATGTGTTAGGACAAAGTCACAAATTTTTTACAGTTCAGGTAACTATGTAACAGAAGGGGAAAAAAAAATATCAAAACAACCCTAAACTACACACCAGTGAGAGATGTAACACTTGGTATCATCCTGCTCCCCATTTCCCCCTTCTCACAACACAGTCTCCTGTTTTCTTCCTGCTCTTCCATACCAAAATTCAAAGAATATTCATCTTCAGTGCCCAAAGAGGACAAATCAGGCTGCCCGCAGCAGGAGACAGCCTTCAGCCTTCCCCAGGCTGAACAGGCCATTGCAATCAGAACAAAATGGAACAAAAACATCCAAAAAGGAAAAAAAAAACACAAACCACCACAAAGTTTGAGGGAGAGATCCTATCGGAGCTGGCTGCAAACACCTGCACAGATAGGGAAAAGCTCCCATTCTTGAACAGAAACATCTGTGGGGTAAAAGAGGATGGAGTCCCCCAAACTGGCTTTGGTGGTGGTCTGCCACCTCACAAAATATCTTGCCATCTCTCCTTGCCATCCAGCCAGCACTGATGGATGGCAGATGGGCTCACCCCAGGGATGTGTAACATCCCTCCTTTCCCCTCTCACAGCACCTCCTCGGGACGAGGGCACAATCTTCGCCCTCTACTTCTCTTGGTTTTCAGACTCGGTATTTCAAACTGGGGGAATCCCTGCAAAATCTCAGAGCTCACATATTATTTCATATTCCAACACCTATAAAAGCGATTTGTTACATTTATTATTATTGTTCCTTAAATCCTTTCAATTTTAAGCACCCTTACAGCCTCTCCTTCCTATGGGACCCTTTGCTGAGCAGCAGAACAGAGGCTGGAAGAGCTCCTCATCCCCCTCGGTGATCAGCTTGTCTTAGAGGGAAGGTAAAAGCAACCACAGAGCAGTGGAAGCAGCATGGATCCTGTCTCTGACGTCAGGGGAGTGGGGCTGGTTCCCAAGTGCTTCATCTGTCTCTCCAATATCACATAGGACTATGCTTTACTGTTTACAAGAGCAACAGAGGTTACTGCTCCAGAAGGGAACCCTTGCTCTCTGGCACCAGCAATGCTTCTGCACCACCAGGGCCGAGAACACCACGGGCAGCTCCAGAGATGTGTCAGCACTGAGCATCTCTGTGTCCTCACACCTCGCACAGGAGATTTGGCTGAGGCAAAACCAGAAAACACAGGAAAACGCAGGAGGAAAGGCTGGAGCATGGCATGTACACCTACATCTAGGGGGAAACGCAGCCCTCCTATTCCCACCACACCACCCCTGTCCACCTCCTGCACCCACAAATCTTGCATCCCCAGTTGCTTGCTCACGTACTCCCATTTACAGATTATTTGGGATTTTGCCCCAAATACTTTGGCTTTACATGCTTGTAAATCTCACATGCTACTAAAATATTTGCTTTGTAAACAAGTGTCTTTTCCAGGAAGGCAAAGTGAGGAACAGGTATACCCCTGAGGGCACCTGCCAGCCAAGCATCTTACCACCTGAGGAGCATGCCCCAGGAGAGCAGGGCTTGCTGGAAGAGCTGGCTGGCACGTCCGATGGGCAGAGATCTGCCTGGGTCAATGCCATGGGAGATCTTGTTTCGTGGCAAAACAATTGCTCATAAAAATTCCATTTAAGTTATTATAACTTAACATTGTCCAAATGAAAACCCAAGGGCTACAACTGAACCCCGGGTGACTCTATTGAGTTGAAGGGCATTTTTCGTATTTTTTTGCCTTGCTTTTTTTTTTAAAAAATACCCATTGATCTGAGCAAACATAATAATCACCATCTGTTGTGAACACAGTCGGAATGGAAAAAGAAAAAAAAGATCACATGCAAGGCTGCTGTAAACCAGCATAATTCCTCTGACCCCAGCAGATCCATTAACATGCAGGTAAAGTGGTTCATGCAATTTCTGTCTGAAATTGCTCATAACATTAAAAATGCACCTTTAGCCAGAGGGGTTTTAGTTTGGTTTCTTTTGTGGTGCAGGGCTGCTGCTTTTTGTTCCCTTTTGTTCTAATGCTCTTATACACTAAGTGGAAAAGGATCTCAGATCTTGACAACCCACTTCACTAGAAAGATGTCACAGGCAGCAACATCCGTGCCTCCGCCGGAGAGTCAGACAGTCAAGCACCTCCTCAGCCCCCTCCATCACCGGACTGAGATGCTGAATAAATTCCCTCAGCTCTCACAGAGGGTAAAAACAACAAAACACAAGCAGGAATGTTTAATGAGTCAGTGCAACGGAAAATAAATGGCTTGAAAACACAAGTGCTTTTCGGGAAAGCAAGCTCTCCACTGCTGGATAAGGAGCTGGAGCTGCCTGAATTCTTAACCATCACAGCGGCCCTCGCCACCAAGTGTGGGGACAGCCCAGTGCCTCCACAGAATCACAGAATGGCAGGGATTTGGGACCCCCTCCCAAAGCAGGGTCACCCAGAGCAGGTTGGACAGAAACACATCCAGGCAGGTTTTGAATTTCTCCAGAGAAGGAGACTCCGCCACCTCTCTGGGCAGCCTCTGCCAGGGCTCTGCCACCCTCACAGCAAAGAAGTTCTTCCTCATGTTGAGACTGTGTTCCCGTGGTCCAGTTTGTGCCCATTGCCCCTTGTCTGGTCACGGGGCACCACTGAGAAGAGTCCGGCCCCATCCTCTTGCCACTTGCCCTTTAGATACTGCTCAGCATTGATGAGATCCCCTCTCAGTCTGCTCTTCTCCAGCTGAACAGCCCCAGGGCTCTCGGCCTTTCCTCAGCAGAGAGAGGTGTCCTGTAGCAACAGGACAAGGGGTAACGGTTTTAAATTGGAAGAGGGGAGATGTAGATTAGATACTCAAAAGAAATTCTTTACAGTGAGGGTGGTGAGACACTGGAACAGGTTGCCCAGGGAAGTCGTGGATGCCCCATCCTTGGAGGGGTTCAAGGCCAGGCTGGATGGGGCTTTGAGCAACTGGTCTGATTGCCCCCCCAGGGCAGGGGGGTTGGAACTAGATGATCTTTAAGGTCCCTTCCAACTCTAACCGTTCTATGCTTCAGAGAGATACTCCAGTCCCTTGATCACCTTCATAGCCTCTGCTGGACTCTCTCCAGTAGTTCCTAGTCTCCACCACAGAGACCTGGCAGGAGGCAAGGCCTCAGTGCTTGAGGACCCACTAGGTTCCCCAGGCCCCTGAGATCCTCTGCACCAAGCTCAGGGAGGATGAGGGACCCTGACTGCTCTGGTTTATTTTTGGAGATGCACTGGGTGCAGACAGCTTTAGACAAAGGTGGTCTCATGGACAGAGGGCAAGCAGAACACACTGTGCCCACAGCCACCGTTGGCATGGTAAAAGTGGCACCACTGGAACCACTAAATGGTGACAAAGATTTACCCAAAACCCAAACCACCCTGACTCATGGGGACAGCCTTGCCAGGATCATGGAGCAACCCACATCCACACCACTCAAGGATAAATCAGGAAAACAGGCTTTGAAAAACAAGTCCTGTCCCCATGTATTCCTCAACATCTTTGCATCTTGCAAAACATTTAGAAAACCCAAGCCCTGCTCACCTCAGCAGCAAGGCTGGAGTGAGATACGAGAGGCTGATAGTGGACATGTCAGGATCAGCTCCAGCTGTCCTGAAGAAGGTCATGAGCAGAAGCTATAGCAGCTCCATGCCGAGCCACATACCATTTTTAAACAGCTTGGTTACAGCTCAGGCACCCAACCCAAACCAAACCAGCACAACACCTTGACACATCCGGTAACAAAAACGGGGAAAAAAAGTTGCAAAAATACAGGTGAGATTTTCCAACATGGACATCTATTGGCAACAGATCAGCGAGATCTGGCTGTTAGGCAGTCACCAGTGCTTTTTAAAAACAAACAAACAAACTACAAGACTGCTCTCTTCTCAATTGCTACCTTGCTTTCATTCCCATTTCGACACAACTTCTGCAGCCAGAATACTAACAGCACTGGAGAACAGTACAGACCACCGAGTGTCCAGGATGAGACTCTTCAAATGGGCAGAGCAATTGATTTTGAGCAATAGGGGGATTTTTGCTGGATTTTGAGCATTTTTATGGGTTCTGGTGAAAGCCAGCACTGAAATGATGCTGGACTTCAAGTGGAATGGGATCCCTCCTATCACTGGAGCAGGAAAGAAACTGTAGGAAAGCTCAGATGTGATGTAGGATGAATAGCAATTGGTTTCTATCTCTGGTGAGTCGCAAATTTATTATTACACTCCTTCTAAAGCATATCACGCTGATCTCAAACCTTCATGTTGTCACGGGTTTCCTGGACAAGCAAGATTATTTTGGTATTAATCCTTGGCTAGATTTAGCAGTGCCTCAGATGCTGAAGCTCACCATGAGAGCCAATCTCACTGATTCCTCCACCTGACTTCTCTTGGCTCCCTCTACAAGTACTGACAGGTATTTATAAGACCCTGGCATCATTGAGCCCAGGGCAATTAGCATTATTTTGTCAAAAAGGACTTTAAGTGCATGCAAGCGTATCATAACAGTGTTCACATTGCACTCATCAGGCTAACAGACAGGGGTTACGTTACCTACTGCTTTATAATACACCTATTATACACATTTTTCCTGGATAACACTAAGCCCGAGTCTTTTGCAGTCCTCGGGGAGCCTTCTCACTGATGAAGTGGATCTCATGGTAAAAGGCAGAGTGACCTAAAAGCTGAGGCTTTAAGTGGTGCATAACCTTTGAAATAAAAAAATTACAAATTAAATTTCCAAATAAACCAGAACCTCAAGGGAAGAGTCTCAGCTCAGTACTTGGGAGCCTTCAGCCACATGTCTCCAGCTAACATTTAATGTAGCCAGAAGGCTAAATCCCCCCCTCTCAAGCAAGAATGTGGCCTTTAGGTTTCCCATCCCAAGGGATTAAGAATGGAGAAGTGGGTTATTTGCATTTACACTCGAAAAATGTATATTGCCAGATACCAAAAGAAACAATATGTAAATATTAATGCTCTTCCTCAATTTTACCCTGCAAAATCCAGAGAATGGACAACCAAAACAACTGTCCAGAGAAGTCATTCAACATTTTTACTTGTCATCTCAATTCTTTAACTTTATAATTAAAGACTTTGAGTAGATTTCTCTAACACTAAAAAAAAACCAAAGAAAACCAACATAAATTTCCTACACTAATGTTTTCAAATCCCATCAAGGATCTGACAGCAGGTACAACAAAGCTCCCTGCAAATCACCATCATCAACTGTGTGGGTTAAAGCCTTATATTACATCTGGTACCCCCAGGTTACTTTTGCGGCACCCACAGTCAACGACACAGCAGGGGGGTTCCTACCTGTCCAAAACCAAATAAAAACCCAAATATCACCAGCCAGCAGAGCATCACTGCTCGGGTTTGGATTGATTTAGGGCAAGGGAAGATTTTGCTCATTTGCTCTCTGCCCTGCAGAGGACGGTCAGAAGAATCAGCAATGGTTTGGATTTTTCTTTGTGCACCATGAAAATTAAAATCCCCAGTGCGTTTGAAACACAAGTATGCTTACGTAGCAACAAAGCATAAACTTTATGCTCTACAAAAGATGATCACAAAGGAAAAATTCAGTTCAAGCTCTCCGTTTTCACAGGGATACTAAGAATAAAAGGAACAAACAACCCAGAAGGAAACAGGGCTGACCTGTCCCTCGCTTTTTCTTCAAACACAAACTTCATCCGTGGCTCTCAGCACAACAGACTGTTTTATCAGCAGCAGGTTTGCCTCATCCAGGGCACCACCTCGATATTATGTCTAATTCCAGAGGCAGAGAAAAATACAGGCTCTTGAAAACATGGCTCCCCCTCCGCATCCGAGCAAGGCGGCGAGCTCCAGCCCCGGGGAGCCGCTGGACGGTTTCCATCGGCCCAAGGCACACGGTGCAATCCCACAAAAGCCAAAAACGAGACTTTATGTACACGCACGTGCACACACAGACACCCAATCAGCTATCAATTACACGAGATAATTATACATTATAATAGAATTAGAGTAAACCCTCCTTATTATCTCCTGGTTCAGACCCTGCTCCGCAGCAAGCTGACCACATGCTGCACTAATGCCAACAGCCCTTTGGCGTTAACCTTTATCTGCGCCGCGCAGCTTTGCTGTTTGCTCTGCACATCGGGCTTGTTTTGACCTTGTTCCTGGCCGACCTTTCATTGAAATCCAACATTTGTAGCAGTCCGGGAGGCTGGCTCATCTCCCACGGCCTTGCAACCACCATACATTTTTTTTTTCTACAGGATCTAAAACACAGGACGCCTTGTTCTCGCCTTGTTACTGGGATCCTCGCCTGCCCTCGGAGTCCTCAGCCCTTCACGTTTCTCAGAGAGGCTGTGACATTACCAAGACAGTTTACAACCACTGCTGTACATTCAGTTATTAAGAGGAAATCTTGAGGGACACTTCATTATTATAACCCTTCTACATAGCAGCAGTCAAAAAGGGATAATCGCATACATGCTTACGAGCAGCCCCACAGAGTACCCCCAGCCCAGACCCCCCCACAGGACCACAGAATGGCCAGGGTTGGAAGAGACCTCTGGAGACCATCCAGTCCAACCCCCTGCCAGAGCAGGGTCAACCAGAGCAGGTTGGGCAGAAACACATTCAGGTGGGTTTGAATTTCTCCCCAGGAGTCTCCACACCCTCTGTGGGCAGCCTATTCCAAGGCTGTGTCACCCTCACAGCAAAGAAATTCTTCCTCGTGTTGAGATGGAATTTCTTGTTTTCCAGTTTGTGCCCGTTACCCCTTGTCCTGTCATGGGGCATCACTGAGAAGAGTCTGGCCCCATCCCCTTGCCACCCGCCCTTTAGATACTGCTCAGCATTGATGAGGTCCCCTCTCAGCCTGCGCTTCTGCAGGCCAAACAGCCCCAGGGCTCTCGGCCTTTCCTCATCACAGATATGCTCCAGTCTTCTCATCACCTCCATAGCCCTCCACTGGACTCTCCAGTAGTTCCCTGTCCTTTTACTGGGGACCCCAGAACCGGTCCCAGTACTCCAGGTGTGGCCTCACCAGGGCAGAGCAGAAGGGGAGGATGACCTCCCTCAACCTGCTGGTGACACTCTTTTTAATGTTCCCCAGGAAACCATTGGCCTTCTCAGCCACAAGGGCACATTGCTGCCTCATGGGCAACTTGTTGTCCACCAGGACTCCCAGGTCCCTCTCTGCAGAGCTATTCTCTGGCAGGACAACCCCTAACCTGCCCTGGTGCATGAGGTTATTCCTCCCTCACTCCCACAGCCACAGCAGGCAGAACACCCAGCTCCCCAACAAACCTCCAACCCCACAACTGTGACTGCAGCAGATTAAAGAAGCCTTTTAGGGCTGTGATTCACTGCTGGAGGAAGCAGTTCACTGCTGGAGATCAGAGCAACGGCGTTCAGCTCAGATGCCCACGTGGGAAGCCAGGTTCCTGTGAGCAACACATCCTTAAGCATCCCTGACAAGTCCTGACTCCACGGACTTGCACTGCAGGGACAGAATCATCTTCACGCACCGTGACCTGCATAATATTTGCTCTGCAAAGTAAACATGCTCTATTTTTATTTTTTTAAAAAAAGAAAAATAGGGAAAGGAACCCAGAATAAAGTTCTCCTTTGAAGGAGCACAGAGGAAAGACGCATCAGGAGGAGGAAGAGTCCTTCCGAAGAGGGCAAATGCCCAACTGCCACACAACAGATTTGACACGGCAGTAATGACAATAATTTAAATTCCCAGAAGTGCAGGGAGCACAGTTTAACAGAATTTCCTCCTTTTTCACAACAGAAATAACACAAATCTGCAAACAGCACCCTGGTTTCAATCTCTCTGTGCATTCCCTACAACCTTCCTCATCAATTTTCATGCAGGTTTAGGTGTCAGAGGCAAAAACTGAAAATCACTTTTGTGAAGGAAGGTCCAGGAGCAGATTTAACTGGTTGGGTTATATTAGCAAAAAAAAAGATGGACAGAAAAAAGATTGACTAAAGGTTTAGCTCAAAAATGGTTGAAGCTTGCAAGTTGGCAAAAGGAGGTTTTAAATAAAAAAGCATAAAAAATAAATAAGGCCCCCAGAAAGTTCATAAAAACAACGATAAAGCTAAATTCACAAATAAGGGCATGGAAAATGTTTAAGGATCATTGACGAAAGTCACAAATAGCTGTATTTTAAAAAATTGCTTCAACATTTTAAACCTTCAAATGTCATCCAAAATAACCGCAGTCAGCCTGAAAAGATGGTATTTTTCACTTTGCAGATGTCCAGTGGAAGACCTGTGCAGGGTTTATGTCCCTCTTTCACACACCATCATTTCTGCTTTGCAATGAACACTCTTCTTTCTTCAGGGAGGTTTAGGGAATGGGGAAGAAGAGATGCTCTGAGCCCAAGGAAAATGAAGGTCATGCCTTGGGGAACCAGGGAGCCCTAGGAAAAGCCTTGGGATGATAGACACAAAAGCCACTGACCACTTCTAGCGGCCACAGAAGGCAGGAACACAACCCCATGTCACTGGCTGCATCTCATGGAGCCTCTCCCCTGCTTTCTGCTGCTGCTCTCTTTTCCAGCCCCTTCCTAGAAGTGAGATAATCTGGCCTTTAAATAGGGTTCACAGCACTTGACCCCAAATCTGCAGAGCAAGAGAAAGCAGAGCGAGCAGGCCAGCGTGTCAGGTGTTCGGATGAGATGCTCTTTTAATACCTTCCAGGTTTTGAAAAGGCTTTTTATGCATTAGATCCACCTTTTTTTTAATACTATGAGGACAAAATTGCACTTACGGGGGAAAGGAGCATAAAAAAAGGTAATAAACATTTAATGATCCAATAATTGGTTATATCAGAGTAATCACTGTTCAGTAATTAACTCCCATTCCTGCTTGCTCATTTGATATTTTCTGTACCCTTTGATAGGTTCCTGTGACTATCAGCATTCCTCAGAAACTCTCACACTGAAATCTTTTGATGAAGCTAAAAAGCAACTATACCATTAATCACTACACAAGTCCCAGTGGCTTTCAGACACTGCCTGAGACGGGGCCTTTCCTCTCTGCTCATCACTCCTCAGCTGTCTTTAATACGATCATTCGGCCCTAGGATTTGGGATTTTCTCCCTTGCTCCTTCACACTCCAGGAAAAATGGAATCAGCTATACGTTTCCTGTACCAAAGGGTTAGTGGGAAAGCACACCAACATAAAATTACATCTTGAAAGGAAACAAAAAAGAAGATCATAATTTTTTATTATTACACTGCAGTATGATGGAAGAACACAGGGAACAGCTGGCGTGGTGTCACAATGTAAAACTGGAATTAAGCTCAGGTTAGTGTCACTCCCAACTAACCACCCGTTTGAAGCAAGAGAAGACAGACACGAGGCTTCCACCACAGCCTTCCACAACCAGTCCTCTGCTTCCCACAGCACCACGAAGCAGTGGGAGAGCACAGACAGCTTCACTGCAACCACAGAAATCACACCAAAGCCTGGGAAAAAGCACAAGGGATCTCCCTGCCAGCCCAGAAGACCAGCTTTATCCAAACAGGGACTTCTTCACTGCTGCTCCTAAATCTGGCCAATAGCGGTAAGAATTTTAGGACAAACTCACATAATGGAAGGAGGCTTCACTGTATGATCTTTAAAGATTAAAAAATACATTACACAGTTTACACCTAGACAGCTCTGTGATTTAACAACTCTATATTTGTTTAAGAAAAATGACAATATAGAAATGCTGCCTGGGGAAGAAAAAAAAAGCTAAATTCAAATTACTTTGGAGTGGATTTTGGTTTCAATTGTATCAGCATAGAGCCAAAGTAACACCATGGCATTTCCTCATACTCCACATCTATTGCAGCCAGCCATTTGTTCAACAAGAAGTTCTTTCTCAAGAGAAGTACCTGCTGAACTTAAAACTAGTAAAGCTTTCTTTTTTCCCCTTAGGAGTCTTTTACTTTATTTCCATTTGCCACCATTTTATACCAAATCAGATCTGCTGCTTGCAGTGGAGCAGCCTTTGGCTATCAGGATCTAGGAGCAAGAGGTGCTTTTCTTCCAAAACATACAGGCACCTCCATTAGCACAGATCAGAGAGCAGTAACTTCTGCCCTGAAGGTTTTAAAAGATCAAGGGTCACAGAAGAAGAGAAGAAAGAAGACCTCCAGAAGTCAAATATTCTGCCCCAATTGTCAATATTATGAAAGACGCTGGCATTGCAGCATTGTATTTTTAACTGCTGCTAAATAAATTAATGAAATGAAAGTCAGTAAGCACAAGGGATACTAATATTCAACATGAAACAACAAGTTAATCAAAAAGACATGCATGAAGCAGTCAATTATGCCCTGCACAGCTTACAGGATTTCCTGAAGCACATTGAGCTGGAGCTAAGGCATTCTCAGCGCTGAACTGGAGGGAATATAAGTTGTTTGTATGTTCCTCATGCACTTGAAGGCATTAGTAGTGATGGGAAGGGAGGGAGACAGGGAAACAGATTGAAAGGGGCAGGAAAATTAGAGAGAGCTCCTTGCCATTAATGGCAAAATAACTGCAGAGTGCTGTAACAGATTTCTCCTCTTTTGTATGCATAGGAATATTTATTTAATCAATGTTCTGTAACAAAACAGGCCTCTGGTGAGCTATTGTGGAGAGTGAACTCCATTCAGAGAGTGGTGATTTGAATCCTGCCACCTGTTTAGCTAGGACTGGAGAAAGCAACAATATGTGGCTGGATGGGAAGGTGTCTGCTCCAGGGGGGAGAAGGAAGCACCCCCTAGTAGCTTCCGAAAGTAATTACCCACAGTAATGCCTGGGAAGTCTTGATGACTCGTCATTAACAGGACTTACTGCAAGCAAAGCTGCGAAGTTCACTTCTCTTTGGAAGAAACACAATTCCCTCCACTCACAGCAGAGGCTTCAGCTTGTCAGAGTCTGCACTTCCACTACCTCACACCCAGACCTGAATCTGTGCTGGAACCCAAACTCCTCCGACATCCTCACTGCGCAGATGCACGCTCACATTCAGGTGGCAGGCAAGGGACACGCTAAAAAATGAAAGGTTTCAACAAACGGCTGCCTGGTCTTCCCCTTCCATCCCACCCTCACCCATGGTCACCCAGCCCAGCTGCCTGCTGGGGCTTTTCCAGCAGATGTGTGCTCCACAACCTGCTGTGTCCCGCATCCCATGGATGGATGCTGAGCTGCATCGGGAGGCAGAGTTTGGCCCTGCTGCTCCAAGAGCTCTCACCACCAAACCAAACTGCCTGAAGGCCCCAAAACAAAAAAAAAAAAAAAGCCAACACACCAAGCCACACTCCCAAGCTTTCCCTAATTTTTAAAAAGTCACTGTTACAAAGCTTCACCCAAAGGATGTATTTATGTACACACCTAATAACATCCTGCTCCTGACTGCACTTAAACATATACTCGTTTTAAGTGCACTGTGCTGTGATATTCAAGCACTGTCTTAAAGAGGGACTGATTTTAACATCTGCATAAATACTGTCCTTAACTAAAGCCCTGACAAGGGTCTACTGCAAAAGCTGGGGATATTAATGGGAGCTCCTCACTGGATTAAGTTTCTATCTTTCTCTTTACTGCACTGTGGCAAAAAACTTGCCGTGCACATGAACTTCACATTCATCTTAGACAAACTGTATCACAAAGCAGCTTTGCCCTTAAATTCATTAGACAAGGATTAAAAAGCCCCTGCATTTATTTATTTATTTATGTTTTACACAGACCAGCTAGTAACAGAGATACTAGCCGTTTTATGACATATTACACCTGCAGATCCTGGCATTAATGACAGACCTAATTTGTTTATCACCATCAGAGCTGCCAGGGTTAGTAATCCATCCTTTAACATTTCTCAGAGGTGGAATGAGAGTTGCTTCCCTTTTCTGCAATGGATTTAAGGAAAGATATTGCCATAAACTAGTCTTGATATCCCCCACTGCAAGTGATTTAAAGCTGAAGCAAGCCATAACTAAGCCACACTTTTACATCATTAATAGTCATAAGAGTATAAAGAAAGATAAAGCACTAATCAGAATTTCACCGAGTTACCCTTCACATCAGATGTCCTTAAGGAAGTAACTGCTGTCAACAATTTTAAGGCAATTATAGGTTTATTTTAAAAGGCAGTTGACAATAATACAAGTGCCTTCAGTTACTTAACTATGCATTTTAGCCAAGTCCCTGTTACAGGTATACAAGCACTGGTGTTTCGATGTCCTACAGTTAAATTCTGTAGATGCTTTATTTATGTTAACCACTTACTATTTGAGCATCCTGCAGATGCTAATTAAGTAGCCAGGCAGTCTCCAAGGAGAGAAAGTACTATTAAACCCATTTTGCAGACAGGAAAACTCAGCTACAGCAAAACTATCTCAAGGTGACTCCTAAGCACACATCTGACTCCACACTGAATAGTAGCTCACCCATCAGCATTGTCCCCAAAGGCCTGCTTTTCCCAGTCCAAAAACCCAAATCCACAAGCCTGGCTGCAGCACCTCCCATGAGCACAGGAGTGGATCCCAGCCCAAATCCACCCTTTTTTTCAGCAAAAGCACAGAGCAGGTGCTGGCATGGCCGTGCTGAACCGGGAGGGGGGCGACTGCTTCAAGGTTACAAAAGGCGGCCGTGCTTACACAGAAACAAACCCACAGCTCCCAAGGATGGGCTCAGCATCTTAATTAAAGCATGCATTTGAAGGACGAGTGATATCAGAAGAGTTGTTTTGGGAAGGACCTGTGCAAACCCAAAGGCAACAAGCAAACGTGTGTGGCAGAAGGTGAAGGTGGCCATGGGCCAAGCAAGGCCCCCCCCCCCATCCTGCTTCAGTGTCCCAGCTGGCTGCAAAACTGAGCAGGCTGCAAAAAGTTAAGACAAAAATAATACCACAACTGAAACCCAAGAATCTTCTTTATGTGTATTATCCCCCTCGCGTTCCAGCTTTCCCCTTTTGATGGTGTGAAGAGCAGGAGCATCACTCCAGCCTGGGGAGAGGCTGAGTGCCACGTCCTAGGACTTGTGCATCCCACGACACGACCGCCGCGCTGACCTCAAACCTGTCCCAGAAAACCCACACTTCAAACTGTGAGGGTAGGAAAAAAAAAAAGAGAAAAGTAAAAGCTGAACAGATTGCCCTATCCTCCGAAATGTGTGGAGCTGCACAGTGTAAACACACCCTTTGTATGTGAACATCAAACAAATACCCAAAATATTCAGAGTAGCAGCCCGGCATGGAGGACTGGGGAAAAAAAAAAAAACAAAACCAAAACAAAACACTTAAAATTTCAAAGCCAATTTTGTGGTTTTTACATTCTGTGTATTTTTCCATGTTGTAATTGGCCCTTTTCTCTAAGACTTCTTGAAAGTCTTGTCAGTGTGGCTGGTGAGCCCCTGGGACAGAGGCGCAGCTCACACCGTGCACAGCAGCGTGAGAGATACCTCCTGCCCCCCTATTCTATGGATATTATGTCCAATATCTTCAATAAATAAACACACCCTTCCCTAAACCACAACAAACTGACACAGTCAAGTGCAGCCTATCCACACGAAAATGTGGTGACCCATACTCTAACACTGTAATCTAATCCTTGAACTAAAGACAGTTTAATGCCTTTACAAATCCATATGTTTTCTAATACCACCATTGCTGTCAGCAGACTACAGGAGAGCCTCTTTGAAGATGGAAGTAAAATGACAAAGCACATCATTGTGAAGGCAATTATATGCTGCAGTAACCATTTTACAATGGCCCATATGGGCTGTATTTCAACAATGCAATTTCCAAATCTGCCTTAGCAAACATATATCTCTGTCTCAATCCCAGGTAGATTTTGCAAAACAAAATAAGACCGCAGCCAGAACAAATCCAAAATATGGATAACAGATGTAAAAATATGCCAACAAGGATACCAGAGCAATTTTTTTGTCAGCGTACCAAACAAAGAGAGCAGCCACAGCAGACCTTATGAGCCTATTCACAGCAAAGCTACCCATTCAAGGGACTCAGAGACCTGGTTTTATCAGAAATCTGATTATATACCCGCATGCTTTCCTACACAGCTGCCCAAACCACTGGTGCAGTCGTCCTCCCACCCACCTCCCCAGAGACAGCAGGGCAGGGTAACTGCAATCCCAATTTAGAAGCTAAAAAGTCAGATGTGAACCAAGGCTGTGCAGGCTTATACCAAATCACCTCTGACTTCCAGATCAGGGTCTAACTGAAGGGAACTGGAAGGAAAAAAAAAAAAAAGAGAAATAAACCCCAGGTCCTTACACTTCTTATTGCTGCAGTTTCAAATGCCTGCTCCATCTACCTTGCTGCTCAGGCTCCAGTACAGAAACTGGGGCCACGCCATCCCCCCAGCATCCCCCTTCCAGCAGTCTTGGGACTGCTCTCTGCCTAGTCCCTTCCAAGGTATAGAGCAGCAAAAGCATAGCTCCAGCCAAAAATTTCTCCCTTCTACTCATGGAGGCTGATGAGCATCCTTCACTGGCCAGAATCACACAAAAGCTGTACTCCAGTAAAAAGTGTTCTTAATTCCATTTCTTTTCAGTAATCCCCTGCAGTGATCCATCGCGTTCAGAGGCTCTGGGCTGGGTATCTGTTTTGGGATATCTCTGCCATTAGCACTGTTTCCTAGAGGCACTGGGGGAAGCCATGGAGGATCAATAATGAGACAGACAGGAGCTTCTCAAAATCCCACAGGGCCACATGCTCGACCTACAGGCAGGACCTAGGCTGCAGGGCACCAGTTGGACAGTCCCACATACCAGCAATAAAGACAGGAACATCTTTCTTCCTGAAGTGAAATAGTAATAAAAAATGCCTTAAGCTGCCTGTAACAAAGACAGAAGTGGGAAAGGTGAAAAGTTACAAGTTCATTGCCAATTCATTAACAAACCCACTGCATCATCTACCTTAGATTCCAATGCCCAGAGCAGCACATAGAAGTTACCCACCAGTCCCTCACACACAGCACGGAGCAAAAACCCACCAGCACAAGGGGAACGTGTAACTGGGTGCTGAGCAGCCTGCTCTAGCAAAGAGCATGATCCAGTTCTTATCATTGTCAGCTCCTCAAAATGATCCAGCGAAGCCAGGCAAGAGCATTTCAAAGACTTTAATCCATGTGAAATATTACTTCCTGGAACCGGAAATTCAATCCCTAGCAATGAAAACAAAAAGCACACTCATAAATGTACCTTTCAACTCGGCCAATAGAGCCATATTTAGGCACACTCTCTCAAGAAAAAAAAAAAAATCCTTTACTCATTAATATAGAGGAAACTTGATATGATTGCTGTAATTGCAGTTAAAAAATTAATCATGTTTTGAGATAAATGCAGATAAAAGCATGTTTTACTAATTATCTTTTGAAGCTTCCGCTCATGAAAGATTAAAGGTGGAAGAAAAGTTGTTGAAGAACTGAAGACAAAAATCCTGCCATTTGAAATCCCTTTGAAGCCATGTACCCCGTATGAATGATCCTTAATGTCCAGATGTACTAAAAAAGGAGGCTTTTTAATCCAGAAGAAGTCTAACAAAACATGCCCATTGGGGGCTTTACGCAGATACTTCCCTGAAAATAGGTGTGTTTTGGGCTTCACTGAGCTCTCCAGACCTGCACTCCTGTCAACTCACTTATAAATCCACATCACTAACCCAACTGCCTGCAACCATCCAAGGAGATCACTGGAAGTAGCAGAGGGATGTGGGTCTCTCTGGGACAGTTGGCCCCAGAGCAAATGCCACCAAATCCACAAGAGAGAAGCTGGAGGTGCTGGCATCATCTGTCTCATAGCAAACCCCAACCACCAGCTATGGGGTCACACACAAGCCATGGGAGGTCCTATTTCCATCCCTGGGGCTTTCCAAGGAACATGGGTTATCTGGGGTGCAAGGTACTCAAAAGCAAGGCTGGTGCTTCCATTTACAGACCCAGAACGAACAAATAATTCCCTTCCTGCTCTGTAACCAGCAGCCAATTTTATATCACTAGTTTGCAGACTTATTCCTAAGAACCCCATGAGCATTCATTCCCAGAGCCAACCCTTTGACTGCAGGCTCAAATTCACTACGCAGCGTCCACAACTCCACTGGAAAAACCTTAGTCTTCTGCAAAACCGAATCAAGTTGAAAATCACTATTACATAAAATTGCTACGATACTTTATAGCCATTTCACAGACTCAGTAAGGATTTACATCCCTTTTGAATTGTGCCACTATATCTGAAACATTTAAATTTTAGGAGGAGTTTCCTTCCTGGCAACCCCAATCACCTGCAGCAAAATCTGTTGTTACAGCACAGTTTTCAAAAGCATTTACCTGAGCTCAAACACTACAGAAAGTCAATGTCAAGGATTCTTTAGTCCCTTAAGAGTTTCCAGAGTTAGGACAGACTGAAGCTGTCCAGTTGACACCTCTTTTCTAAGGGGAGGGTCCCACTGTTAAAAGTATTATTCTCCGGCCGCCACCTGCTCTGTGTTTCTTCTTGCCTCCTTCCCACCCCTCTGCACCATTCCATCATGATCCATCATTGACACCAAATTAATAAATTTTTACCATTGCTACGAACCCGAACAGGGCCAGGTAAAAGATTAAATCGTTGGGTTTTTCATAACTGCACAGCCAAGGAAATTTGCCAATGCCTTTTTATTTGCATATCTGGCAGACTGCCCCAGACAACTAATACATAAGTGACAGCGTACAGGTGTATTAGTTTAGAGTTTGCCTTTAATCTAGAGGTGTCAATTTGCTTCTGTTTTAATTACATCCATCTTGATATGTTATTACAACCTCATGAAACTTCTTCATTATGTGAATGGCTATAAATACATACACATGACAAACAGTTGTTATAAATTTTCTGGTTCAGCAGTGGAGGCACAATATCTTAGCCCACACATCATGTACATTTAAAGTTTCAGTGCTCTCTCCCCCTCCTCCCCTCTCTTTTCTTTCATCCGATACCAAGATTATTTATTTTTTCCCCCCCTTTATTTAATGGATCCTCTAAAATTCCTTCCCTAGTAGCAGCATTCTGATACAAGTGCTATCAGCTTACAGAGCCGGCTCAGCACATGTGTGTCCTTCTGGGCTGTGCCTCTGTGAGAATGTCTGTTTGTCATTAGGCAAATAGAAGGAGATTGCACTGAGGTCTTATAAACATGCAAAGATCCACTTTTGTAGCTACATAATTCACTGAGTTTTTCAACACACATTCTGAGGTTGAAAACTTGGCAAATCCATCCACCAGATGTATCTTTCTGATCCCAGAACTCATTAAAATTTACTTCTTTTCTTTTTTTTTTTTGTAAAGTCCAGCAGACTCAGCTGTTGAGCCCCATTAATTGCATTTTTATTATTTTTTTCCATAGTTAAAATGACTAATGTTAGCAGAGTCACTGCCTACAAGCACAATAGCCAGCCAGTAAAAATTACTAGGACTTTTAATCGTTCGGTAATATCCAAATCCCATAAAATAAAGAGAGGCAATTTGGTCCCCTCAAAACAGAAGGTTTTGATTTTCAGTATTTATTTTGAATTTTCCTTAAGAGAAGAAAAAAAGAGGAGAAAAGACACAATTTTGCACCAAAAGATTCCATTCAAAAGGTCAAAGTCCCCTTGACTTGCATTAAAATCCACAACACTAACAGAGTTACAACATAAATCGTCCCCAACAGCAGCACTTCTTCCTTCTCACCACAGACTCCTCAGAGGTCAAAACTACTTTCACTGCCTCCCCTCTCCATCAGTGCCCACTCCAATGGATGTCACATCATGCCCAGCTGTTCAACACATCTGGCAAGCTCTGGAGCAAGCTGGAGAGCGTGTGTCACCCAGCTCTTGCAACAGCATCACCTCCCAGTTCCTTCCCCTGGGCCCTCTGGAAGATGGAGACCAGATGCTATTTTCTTGAAGGACACTTGTGACATCTTCCAGAGACACACAGTCCTAAGCACCTGGACGTGCAGAAGCCAAAATGAGGGTGACAAAAGTGGTCAGGAGGCAGGTGAATAAGAGCCCAGAGCCCCCCAGTTGGGCATTCCTATTTCACAGTGATGAGGCAGGTCCTTTGGCAGCCTCTCCTCCACTCCCACCATCCGTGTAAGGAAACCAAAGCAAGTTCTCAGACAGAAAGGTCTCAGGTCACTTAGGATTTCCAGAGCGAAAATAAATAAAAATCAATGCCTTGAGCAATTATCACCATGTTTGGAAAAGGCTCAGTAATAGGAAACAGTGTGCAAACAGCAAAACATGGGCTGTCAAAACTTGCCAGGTGGGAAAAGTCACACTGCTCCTGTTTGGTACCCAGGGGCACTGCTCTCCTGTGCCCAAGAGCCACCTGCCTGTGGTCCAGGAGAAGAGGGTGGCAAGCACGTCCATCTCATCAGTTCCACTTCACAGGCAAAGAAATGAGAAAACCTTCATTACACCAAGAGAGTGCGTCTCAGCTGTAGGACACTCCAGAGCAGCCTGCAAGCCAGATCACCCCAAGGGTGGATCACCTGGGACATGGCAACCTCTGTCTGCATGTAGGGACAAATGTGACAACAGCTTGCAGGTCTCACTGACAGGTAAGGTGGTGTCTGAACCAGGTATTATCACTGTTACACACTCTGCTCTCAAAAATTGTCCCTCTCACAGTCAGGCTGTTATGGAGCAAGGCTTCTCACAAAGTTTCATGAGTTTGGTTCTGCATCTGGCCACCGTTCGATGACATGGGAACACAAAACCTGTTTAAAGTCTGATACAACTCTGCTACAATTACTCTGTGACAGGAGGAGTACCTCTCCAGAGCTTTGGCCACTTCAAAGTTCATCTAACCTAGAACCCCCTGGTGCCTACCTCTACCCACCCCTACGACTAAGGTGTGCAATGTCACCCTGCAGGACCCAAAACCTGCCCCAGATGATTTCATTCAGATGGTGCCCAGCACAGGACACACCTCAAAGGCTGAAGATTCTGCTTGTTTTCCTGAGCTCATCCAACAAAGGACAAGCCCAGGTTCGTGTATGAGGAAGCTGCTTGGTGGGGTTTTTATTCCCAAAGCAGTAAGTTTTGCCTCCAAAAAAAAAAGTTTGAAAAGAGGCAGTCTATAAAATAGAGGAGAAGCAACTTCCACTTTGGGAAGCTGGCAAACAGATGTGAGATGGATTAATGGGCAACCATTTCTGCAGAGAACACCAAACCCATCTCCTGCCTGGCTCTGGAGTAACTATTCCCATTTGGACTGGGGAGATTAATCATCCCAGTAATACATGCACCAGCCAGCACTATGCAATCTGAAGTTCAGCCAGCCAGGAACCTGGGCAGGTCAGATATCAATGCACCTCTGCACATCTCCCACATCTTTGTCTCCAGAGATTTTAAAACCAGTAGGACCAAGATGCACACCGAATACCAAGGAAATCCACATGGAGCATGTGTCATGCAAAGTCATCAAATAAAAGCTAATAGGCAAAAGCTCACAAACCGTGCGGCGCCAAGGAATAACCCACTGCTTTTCTGACTTTTATTCCACCACTCCTGCAGAGAGGACAGAACCAAAACTCCCTCCTATAGTATTTTCCAGACTAAAGAGTTAGCCTTTTGGTTAAAACCTCCTCTCTCTCCACCAGATGAGTGTGTGAACTTCAGTAGCAGTGTTGCCAAGATACAAGGAGAAAAATCTGAAGATATTAAGGTAACACACTATTTAAAGGCAAATAGTGCAGCAGAGCTGAGCTGGGGATCTGACAGATTGCCACTGCATGTTCTGCTGTTACAGCAAAACAAATCCCTACCTGCATTAGCCATTTCTAGTTACTTACAAAGTGCATTTTCATATCCATTTTACAACAAAGGACTTCAGAGGACTATGATGTTCTGAAGTGGTCTTCACCAGGGCTTGGCATCGAGTCAAAACGACAACAAACTGACTACACAAAAACTGCACACAGCTGGTAATTTGTGGTGCACACCGAGCCAAACCCCGACGAGAACAGAGATACTGAACGGATAAATCATAAGGATAATGTACGAGAACACAGAGAAACGGGGGAAGCAATTTCCCTGCACAGAACCAAGGCAATGCTGTCTCAGCAAAGCACTGCAGCTCAAGTAAAGGAAAACTGAGAGTTAAACATTTCCACATTTCAGCCCGCAACTTCCTAACTCCATTACCCTTTTATTAATTGCATTTGAGACTTCACTAAACTTCAGCTTGGGCTATTTTTAAAATCTATCTGACTCAACTTATTGTTGCTCAGAACAAAGATTAAACTTCTAATTTAGCTGCAGATAATTACAAGGCTGCAGGTCAGCCCCCCGGTGTAATGTAGTAGGGTCTTCCAGGCAAACTGAGAGAAACAGTCCTTAAAAAAAATAAAAATAGTAGCTGAGAGACGGTGGGGGGGGGCGGGGGGGGGGGAACAGGGGGCCATCCCACTGAGTGAAGAATCATTTTGCCTTTCTCCCAGCTGAAGAGCTACCAGGTTTAATGAGTTTTTAAGTGGGGACACATTTGGTTGAGCATTCCCCCTCGGTACCAATGGCAGGGCTCTCGCCAAGGAGCATTCACAAACACAGCAATGGATCTTACCTGAAACTTCCACTTTTGGGAACAACATCCCCCTCTAGTTCTCAGTGTTCCCATCCAGTCCCTGATATTTCTCTATTGATCTCAGTGTTGGAACTCAATCTTTCAATTACTCAGCCCCTTGATGTCTTTCTGCTGTGTTGTTGGTTGGGTTTTGGTTTTTTTTTTGCCTTTCCCTAGTGATCATTTTCCTTCCAAGTTCCTGATCCTTTACCCTTATTTTATAAATCTGTTTCTTTACACTCCTTCATCCCAGCAGAGGCCCCAGATATTCAATGAGAAAGAGCTTACTTTCTCTCCCAAATAGCAGGGAAAAAGGATGCCAAGATTAAAAAAAAAAAAGGATAAGGGTGTCTTTCGTCCTATTGATATGTGGCATAATTCCCATTAATGTTAATCTTAAGAGTGGGGACCATCTGAATCACATTTATCTAAAGAATTTGTCCTTGGAGTTTAACGCTTCCTTCTTCAACTCAGGGACATTGTGCCTCCTGCTTCCACCTATGGGAATGGCAAAAAACCCCACTTTCATTACACTGTTACCTGCAGGAGTTTACAAAATATCTATGTAACAATCAGAATCCTCAGTCATTATCTTCCCAAAAAGACAGTTTCAGCTCTTCAACAGCTACTGAAATCAGTGGGAGTTGCGGGTGTGCTGCCTCCCAGAAGGGTATCAGGCTCTTCAAAGTAATTTTGAAGTATTTTAGAAGTACTCAGGGGCCCATACGACAGTAACACAGGTTTCAAAAATTACCTAAAAGGTTCCTTTTGTGGAATATGCATCCTCCTGTTTGCAGTCACCTTTCCAGTTTGGGTTGCTGTTTTTTCAGGTCTGGTCACTGAGGGTTTTCATCACGAGATTCAGTTGCTCTGTCAAGGTTATCTCGAAATTTGATCTCAGGTCAATTTACTGTTTCCTCTAAATACACAGTGAAAATAATAAACGCATCGCTTGGTATCATATCCCAGTGTCACACAAAACCATCTGCAGATATCTTCATTTAGTTGCTCCCTTCTTTTCTCTGCTGGTCTAAATCTGCAGACTTGCATGTGCAAACAGAGACTAGGACAAACACCTAAGCATCTAAGCAGTCAATAAACACAAGAAGGGCTACCAAGATTTGCTGACAGAGCTGAACAAACACCTGATGTTATGATGCTGCTGCGCTAAGGCAAGGAGATCAAATTCTTTGTGAAATATGAAGGGATAGATACAAGGCAAAACAAACTCCCTTCAAATCTCAGAGAATTTAAGTAAACAGGCTAATCAGGCCAGCTAAAAGGCTGGTGAGAAGAGAACAATTTGGGGAGGAAAAACCACACTGCGAGCCAGTCATTGTGGTGTCCAGCTCAAAGCTTCTGCTGTCACACGGCCAAGCTATTTCTATTTTCAGTGGGCCGTGCCTAGCGATGGGTATCACACAGCGGTTATTAAAGCAAATTCCTGCATTCAGATGTACACACAGAGCTACACTGTCAGCACACACAGACACACAATTGAGACCGTGGCATCTCCAAAAACCATCCTGTTCCTTCCACATTTTGTTTGTGTAACACTAGTGTCTCCATTTTAAAGCCCACATCAGCTCTTAAGCTTTATTCCATCTAGTCTCATCTTATCTGTCCAACACATAAAAGCGTCGTAGCTAACATCTGCCTAAATCACACAAACGGGGTGGAACAATTGCTTAAAAATTATTTACACTAGATGGATGGAATCATCCGACACAGAATTTGAAGCTCATTAAACAGCTCCTTGACAAATATTTGTCAGCATTTCTCATTTGTAATTAATTATATTGGGCTTTACCTGACAGTAATTTAGCATGGTCTCGAAACAGCCTAATGCCTGCGTGCTGAACAGAAATTAGCTCAGCAAAGGCACAGAGAGAAATTGTGCCAGTTTTATGGAAGAAGAATGCCCATTTAAATGCAAGTCTCCCCCTTCCCGCCCCACATCGCTTCTGTCTGTGCTTTATAAATATCTGCATCCCATTTCAGGCTTGTCAGATGAACTGCCTGAGCTGAAGCTAAACAAACATCCGCAGAAAAACCTCATTACCTTACTCAGTGCTCAGAAAACCTGAAACCAACTGCTTACTCCATAGGGATGGACAGAGCTGACTCAGGAAACATCAAGTACTTCCCAGGCTTGAAGCTATCTTAACATTCAGGTCAGATTTCATTTCTCATCACGGCGAACCATCTTCACCACAGCATGTCAACAGCCACGTCACGTTGGTCTCCTGCCTCCTGGAGTCCTCCACGCCAGGGGGTAGGAAGGAGACAAACATCTCAGCAAAATCTCACCTTGCCAGAGATCTCCACAGAAACCTCCTCGCCAGCACTGCCAGAGCACATCATGGGGAAAGTCACTCCAACAGATTGATTTATCACGTCTTAAGAAATGCCCTTTTCCTGTCAACCTAGTGTCTAAAATGCCCACCTGGGTTTGGAGAAGCTCACATATTATTGTCAGTAGAAAAGTAGAAAACACACCAGCGCCGGAGCACGGGCTACACCAAGGTGGGGGAAACAGTCAGCTTGACAAGACACAGGTCACACTGACACACATGCCAAGTGTCTGTGCCTTTCTTTCCCTTTTCACAGGCTGGCAGATTTGGGGAGGTCAGGGAAGTGATGGCAAGTAGGTGCTCTGGAGTAAACAGCAAAGACTGCCGCTGTTAGTCCCAGCAAGGCAACTCACAGGAGAGAGGATCTGGTGAATAAGATGGAATTGTAGGACCACATCTCAGCTGTTTGGCTACAGAATAAGTGCTGGTTTCTGAAGGAGAACGTTCTAAGATGCTCCCCAGTGCAGGGGACAGGCCTACACTGCGCCTCTCTACACCAGAGTCTGGCAAAGCCAGGCGAGGATCAGTCTGGCCACATCTGCAATGACACTGCATTTCCTCAACTAAAAAAAAAAAAATAAAAAAAAAAAAAAAATCAACAACAAGAACCCACTGTCTCCATTCAGCTCCCTCTTCCCCTTTCTTCCCCACACAAACATTAGAGAGATCAAGGTACGGGCTGCCATAAACCCAGAGATAGATAACTAGAAGCAGATGGCTTCTATTTCCACACCAAACAATTTACACTTGAGAACCACAAGAAGGCTACTGACACCTGGACAGAAAAGCAACTCCGGCGTGGGAGCTGGTTAAAAAGATAGTCCTGTTTCAAAGGGTGGGAACTTTCATCAGCATAACCATAACAGACAGGGATGACTCCTACAGAAGCTACAGCAGCCACGGGATGTGTGCTCTTCTTGCACAGCACCTGTGTGCCCTTGCCACCTATGAGCTTCACACGACCTGGTATCCTGCACAATTTGGGCTTTTTCAGTCACCCCAACAAAAAGCATTTAGAAAATGACAGGAAAAGCAAAGTTAAAATGGAAATTCTTGTTTGCAACTTTATATACAGCATTCACAAGGAGATCCTGGGGTGACACCCCACATCCACCCAACACACACCCCTACTGCTGCAAAGATGTCCTCTTAAGGTGGGAGCTCAGCCTCATCCCTCTACAGTGGTGATCCCCTCCTGTGTGACCCACCACCTGCCTCCTTCCTCTCTTCTGGACTATGGGTTTAGATCTTCCAGAGGTAAGTATGTTCTGCACATGGATTCTCACCGTTTTTTACATCAAGCAAAGAAAACACCCTCCATCTCCACACACTTTCAGCTGTACTAAGCCTGAGAGAAGGCTGAAGTTCAAGCACAAAGCCTGGGCTGGAGTACTCTTGTCACGTGCTTGGCAGAAGTGTCTTCTGGAACCTGGGCAGAAACCTCCACTGCCTCCAACAAGCCAGGGGCAGACGCAGAGCATGAGATGTATAAATACCAGGGCACCTCTCCATGGCACCCAAGGCTTCTTGTCTCAACTCAAGCATGTTTACACCTAAACACCTCACCGAGGCTGAGATATCTCACTCCACCAGCCACTCACAACCTCCTCACCAACACTAAAATCACAAGAAAAACTTCAGGCTGCAACATACACAGTAATTCCTGCCACGCTGGGCTTGTACCTTAGACACCTTCATCTCCCTCTGATCCTCAAAAACAACTTTCTCAACATACATACCCAGCTGCAGGAAAAAGCACCTAACAATGATTTTGTGACATTATTTTTCAACGCAGCATGAAATCGTTAGGTCAAAATGTGCCACCTATCACATGAACATTAAAAGTATGTCAAGTCTCAGTGTGCGAGCTATTGTTTTATCTGAATGTGATATTAGCTGGCAGAACTGGGTAATGTTTCTGCGCTCCTTTTTGGTGATATAGGATTACAACAGGATGCAAGTAGTAGCCATTCTTGGCTTTGCAAGGAGAAAAAAAACACACAGCAATTATTTTCATTTCAAGTGGAAAGTAAACAAATTGCAAGCGAAACAGAACGAAGACAGCTTCTAAAACACCCTACCAAGTTCTGACCATAAAACACGCTCTTTGCTTCCCCTCCAAAAAGAACTATGGCCAAATTCTCCAGTCCATATTCCCATAAAATCCCTAACGACACAAACCAGGGCTTTGTTTGAGGAAGAACAGAATTTTGCCCGAAACAGAAGCACACAAAACTCACTCTTACCAACAAACCTGTATTCACAATCCTCCTCTCTCTGGTTTGAGCAAGGCACTGGTGGAAGGGCTCACCAGGTGAGAAATGGTGGTAAAATTGAGTCCCCTCATTACCTCAGCATTCGCTCCTTATTGCTTACACAAGCTTAACACCAACCATGTGGGGAGGTTTGGTGGGGTGAGCAAATCCCCCCTTCCATCACACTGGAGTAAATTATCTCAGAGGCATTAGTCTGAATGGATACAGGTGTAACCGAGGACAAAACGTGGCTCCAAATCAAAAAAAAAAAAAAAAGAAACAAATTAAAAAAAAACCACCACAGCCTGAAAATGCCACTAAGTATTCCTGGCTAATTATTTAAACAGCTTAAGAGCTACACAAATATTATTATTATTTTTTTTGTTAAACAATCAGCGTTTATTTTGACAGTCCATAATCCTTCCAGTTGTGACTCCGGCGCACGTTAAAAAAAAAAAAAAACCAAAAAACCACCCAAATAAATCCGCTTTTTTTTTTTTTTTTTTTTTGGCCGCGGCAAACTTCGCCGGTGCAGAAGTTATAAACAACAAAAAGACCTTGGAAAAGACGCCCCCCCCCCCCCCCAAGTTGCTCTTCCACGGTCACATCCCCACCGTGACCCTGCGGTTCCACGGTCGTGGGTGGCGGGTACACGGGGGGGCCGAGGCCGGGGGGGGCGGAGGGAGGGGCCCCTCCCTCCGCCCCCCCCGGCCTCGGCTTGCCTGCACCCCTCCTTTAGCATTTGGGGGGGACACAAGGACTTGTGCCCTCCGTGGAGTGGGGAAGCCGCTTCGCCCACCGCGGGGCCCACTCGTGGCGGGGAGCGCGGTAGAAGGGGCGCCCCCCACCCATCAGGAGCACCACGGGCGAGCCCGAGAAGACACACACGCACATCCATCATCCCCCCCCACCCCCCCCACGACCCACGGACACGAGTGGGCGGCCCCGCCGGGACACCGTGGTGCGGGAAAAGTTTGATCCGTGGGAGGGGAAGCGCCGCCGCGGGCGAGTGCGCAACTCCCCGCTCCCCCCTGCCCCGGGGTGGGGGGGATATGGGGATACGGAGGGGGTGGCCGCCCCCCGGTTCTCCCCCCCCCCCCCCCCCCCCCGCCGCCGCCGCCGCCGCGCCGGAGCCCCCCGCCGCCCTCCGGGAGCGCCGCGCCGCGCTGCAGGTGTCGGCGGCGGGGAGGGGAGAAGGGAGGGGAGCGGGGCACCCCGGGGACGGGGAAGGGGCGGCGGGACCACCCCCGCGGGTACCCCCGGCGGCGTCGGCCGGGGGGTGGTGGGGGGAGTATGGAGGGGGTGAGGGTCGGTGGTGGGTGGAGGGGAAAGGAGGAAGNNAAGGAGGAAGGGGGGGGGGGGGGGGGGTCCGGGTTCGGCGTTGCGGGGGCTCCCCCCGCCGCTGCCCCCGCACACAATGAGGCGCACACAAAGCGCCGCCGCTCCTACCTCCAGCGCCTCGAAAGTGACGAAGCTGGACATCGCGAAACCGTCGATAATGTCCTCTTCGGCCGAGGAGGACTCCCGCCGCTTCCTCCGGGGGGGCCGCGGCCGGGACGGCGGCGGGGGCCCATTGTCTTCCTTCTCCGAGCCCGAGGAGGAGAGCGCGGCGGCGGCCCCGGGGCCGGCGGCCCCTCCGGCGGCAGAGCCGCGCCGCCCGCCTTTGGCTCGCCGCTCCCGGTCGCGCTGGGACCGCGATCGCCGCTTCTTCCGAAGCCCGTTGCATCGCGCCGGGCCATCCATGTCTCTCGCCGGCTCTCCCTCTCGCTCTCGTCCCCCCCCGCCCCACCGCAGCCACAAATCCGGCTCCCCCGGCGGAATAACGGGGGAGGGAGGGAGGGAGAGAGGGAAGGAGAAAGGGAGGGAGGAGAGGACAGCAAAGGGGGTGGGGGGGGGGATGAAAGAATCCGAGTGCGGTTCCACCACCACCAGCAGCAAGCACCAAATGTAAGAGATTCCTATAAGCGAGCCAAGGAAAGTAATGGCTGATCTCAGGTCGCCTTTGTAAAAAAAAAAAAAAAAAAAAAAAAAAAAA
>BJBW01017527.1:0-22317 GCA_004320125.1 Scolopax mira
GGGGTTAAACCCTCTCAGGAACCCAGGAGGTTTCCGCAAAGGCCACTCCTGCAGCCACTCCACTGCATCTGCACCCAATACATTGATACAGGTACTGAGATAAATTTTCCTTGATGAATATGCTTTTTTCATGAATTAAACATGAATAATCTTTTTAATTGCATGTGTAAACAGTGAAGAATTACATTATAAACTGGTGGTCCCATGCTAAGTTCTTCACTCGATTACTAAATGGATACTGACTCATTTAATCATAATTTGATATTATTATTTGTCTCACTGGCTCTGAAAAAGACCGACTCTGAGGAGACAAATCTGGAGAGCAAGATAAAGTTGTATTTCTAGTCTGAAATAGAAATGAAGCATTGCGAAATACATTATTTCTGCCTCAGGATATTTTTGCCTGTGTGGTGACTGCTTTTATTTGCAATAATTTCATTTTAAGCTAAGCAATCAGGGCATATAAATCAAATGATACCCAAAACAGTGTTCATATCAACACCCATAAAAATAAATGCCTGTAGAATAAAAGACAGCAATGAAGTAAATATAAATCTTTAATACACTTGAGTGAGTCCAGCTGATGTGAGAGGTTGAGCAAAAGCGGTGTAACTGTGAGAACAAATCCTTATGCACTGTTTCTGAAAACATTCAAGCACATACATGCAACATTGATGTGTGCATGTCTTTTTTTTTTTGTATCAGAGAAAACAACACATAAGATTATTTTATATCAATTTATTCACATCTGGAAAAAATTTTTGAAGTTTCAACTAAAATGATGGTTCAGTAATCTGACACCAAAAAATGGTAGGTGTTTACTGAAGGATGAAATAAAACATAGTACTGGAGTCTTTTCTACAATTGTTAACCACAGCCCTTCAAATAACTTAATTCACTTGCCCATTCACTGGTATCCAGTGATCTAGCAATCTAGTGATGTAATGAAGAACCATTCATAAAAATATAAAGATATATAGACACTTCATTAAATAGTACTGAAATAACTAAGAGAGAAGGTGATGGGTTTGGTATGTTGTTTCGGTTTGTTTGATTTTGCTGGTTCTTTTATTTTCCTTTTCTCTATTTTGAGATTGTATTCTAATGAAATAAAAGCTTTATTTACTACAAGGTAGCTTCTTTGGTTTTTTTCTCCATTTGATTCTACCCTACTTTGTTTGTTCTACTGTAATGTTCAATGTTTACTGATCTATGGTAAAATAGGCAAGATTTATGATTTAAGATGGTCTTTTACACAGTTTGGAATTTTTAAAGGAAAAATAGAAAAAAAAATAAGGATATTTTGTTTAATTTTGTTTAAATATCTACTTTTTTCCTTATAGTCACTCATTTTTCTTTAGGTATATGGAGACAGCAACTTCATTCTGTGATTTCTAATAAAAACTATAAATGTTATTTAAACATTTTGTACTGTAGATATTATTTCCATTTTTGTTGAGTGCTTTAGAGGGCAAAATAACAAGTTCTGTCATAATAACTATTATGTATTAATTCTGAAATATAAAAATATAAAAGTAACAGATGGTATTTTGATACTCAGAATATTTAATTAATTTACCTTAGAGTTTTTTCCCCTTTCTAAAAAAAAAGGAAAAACACTTACTAATTAATACAAATAATGTATTAATTTGAAGTTACTATAACTTTTCTCTATAATAGAGAGTGAATGAATTGAATTGTGACATCTGTTATTGAAAAGAAAAGTTAGCTTTCAGAGGTGAATTCATCCTTTCTAATACTGGTCATCCTACATAACTTGGTTACATTAGACTCCTATTTATGGGCATATTATCTTCTTAATCTGAAATAAAATATGAGTGGATTCACAATTACATAATATCCTGTCACATAATTTTATAAAAATTCTACATTTTAATCAGCTTTCAGAAATATGAAACAGAAAAAAAAATTGAACAGAATAAATAGCTAAAAGCAAGTATCCTAGTTTTAACTTTGAATAAAATTTAAATAATAAATAACTTTGGAAAAAATAATTTCTAAGTAGGAAAAAAGGTATTTATTTTTAATTTTTTAAAAAACAAGTCAGAAGTGCATCTTTCTGTCTAATCTCAATGCTCATTTTCTTTTTTCTGTGGTGTTACTCTTTCTCTGGCAACCGATTTTCACTAATGCTATACTGCCTTCTTTTTTTGGTTGTTTTGTTTTTTGGGCTTTTTGTTTGTTTCCTGCCTTTCCTGTTTAATTTTCTCTCAGTTACTAACTGATGTGCTGCAGATGTTATTAATCTTAAATGCTGTTGGGCTGTATGATTTCTGCAGGGTTTAGTTCACAAAAAAAGCTTAAATTCTTAATTTTTTTCCTAATAACACACATTAAATTTATTCTACATTTAATAGCAGTTCTTTTTTCTTTCCTCATGTGTTGTTAAAAAAAATAAATCAATTTAATAATAAACTTTGAGGGAAAACAATGTACAAATTCTGCCTTTTACTTATCTTTTATTTATGAGATAAAAAGCTTATATTAAAAGGAAAACAAATGTAGCATATTCCATTGTATATTTGATGGATTTGCATAAATTTGTATTTGAAAGAATTCCATGAGATTAATTCTAGATGCTGAAACTAATGGCTAGCTCCTTATAGTAGTGAGGAAAGCCTGACCATGATCCCTACTGAGATAAAATATCAAGTATTACTAAAAGAAACAATATTTATTCCTTCAGGAAAAGAAAAAAAATTATGTAATCAGAAGAAATGTTTTTCTTTCATTTGGTGTGCCAATTTTTTGAGTGTATAAAGATTTGCAATAATGTTTCCAAAACCCTACAATTAATCTGGAACTTTAAAATTTAATCTGCATGTTTCTACAATGGTTGTGCTTGCAATACAGTTCTACAGGCAGCCTCCAGAAGTAGATAGGAAAAAAATGTCCTTATCACCTAAGTTGAAGAGTAAGGATGCAGTAGATTTTTTTCATGACAACTATTTGTGACAGATAATACTATTTCAGGTATTTCTGGCTAATGACAGGTACACAAGCTATTTACAATTTCTGTTACAATATTTTAAGAAGAAGTTTCAATTTAAAAAATTAAGAAAACAAATGAACAAAAAAAAGCCATAATATCTTTTGTTTCAGCTTTAGTTTGTCCTCTTCAGAGTGTGCTACAAAAGTTAGGAAATGTGAGCTCCCTCCTTTTCTATGACATGTTTTAGGATATTTTGCTTTTTATTTCCCAATTTTCACTCCACTAAGAAACAAACTACTTGTATCTGGTTTTTGTGTTATTTCTAATTAAGATTAAAGAAATGACACACAGTACAAAATATTTGAAATCAGGAAATCGTGGGACTGCAAGCAAATAGACTTTCTATTTAATATTTCTAGTGCATGAAAAGGAAATATAGAGGTTGGATCAATATGGATTTGAGGTTAGTTTTCAAATCAATTCTATGTGGGTAGGCAATAGTTTTAAAAAAAAAATCCAAACCTATAAAAGAGATCCATGGTTTCAACTGCCTTCACATTCCACTCCTGCCCTGTCCCATAGGTTTGTTTGTTTTTCTTTAAATTAACATAACTGTTTAAATTCTGGGTCGCCTTAGTATACTACACAATTAGATTATTAATTTGGAATTCACCTATTTTAAAGCCAGTTCAAATTCATTTAATCTCTAAAAACATGTATAAAATTCAGCTTCAGACTCCAGGCATTTAAATTTGAGTCTACAAGCAAGTGACCAAATGTTAAGTACCAGCATGTGAATCAGTATGGCCTCATTATAGAGCAAATGGATCTAGTCAGCAAAGTGGAATTTAGTCAGCTGTTCAGCTCATGCCAAAGTAGACACACAGACACACATAGGATAAATTTGCCTAATTATAGTAATTTAGTGTAATTAGAGATGACTAATCGAGTACTGTATCCAGGCTTGGGCCCCTTACCACAAAAAAGACGTTGAGGTGCTGGAGCAGGTCCTGAGAAGGGCAATAAAGCTGGTGAGGGATCTGGAGAGTAAGTCTTATGAGGAGAGTCTGAGGGAGCTGGGGGTTGTTCAGTCTGGAGAAGAGAAGGCTGAAGGAAGTCCTTATTGTGCTCTATAACTACCTGAAGGGCATGTGTAGAGAGGCGGGGTTTGGTCTCAACAAGGGGAAATGGCCTCAAGTTGTGCCAGGGGAGGTTTAAATTGGATATTAGGAAACATTTACATTTCTTCACTGAAAGGGTTATTGGGCATGGGAATAGGCTGCCCAGGAAAGTGGTTGAGGCACCATCTCTGGAGATGTTCAAAAGACAGGTTGACGTATTCCTCAGGAATATGCTTTAGTGATTTTTATTTCTTAGCTTGATAGTTGGACTAGATGATCTTTAAGTTTCCTTCCAACCTAGATGATTCTATGATTCTAAGATTCTATGACCAAAATTATCTATCATGTACAGATGGGTACATCACTTGTACAGGTTTGGCAGATACAAAACAGGACTTTGGTAGACCTTAGTTGGAGGCCCAATAGGAAAATTGCTGAATTACCTCTATAGTAACTATCAGGATATGGGAACTCCAGAAAACCAATTAATTCCATATGAAGGTGAATGTCTAAGACAGCTACTATGAATCATCCTCTGAAATGCCACATTTGACTTCAAGCAGCATAGCCAGTTAATGGAGATTAGAATTACCTAACTTCTAACTGTATAGATTGAGAGGCTTCACGTCACATTAAATTCATCCTTTAACTGCAGTTATAGCTCAAGCTTGATCTTTTTTTACAGATATATTGTAGGTGAAATTTTAATGTCATTATTTGTATTCTGGCATCTACATGGCATGCTCACACTTCCAAATAAACTATAACTCCACTTCACACTCAGAACGTGGTTTCCTCATTGTCTATGTAACTTTCCTCAGGTAAACTAATACATTTCCTTGAAAAAAACCCTAGATGTTGTTTGGGGGATAGTTAACTCATGCGACCTTCCACTATGTAGTCCATAAGAAATTATGATGTGTTTGATTCTGTTTGTCTTACACAGCACAGACTTCTAATATTATTTTAAGCATGATTTTCACCTCAAATCTCTTAGAGTCTCTTCTTTCACTTCCAAGGGCATGTAACACATTTCCTCAAAGTCATGCTATAATAAACAATAGCAATCACATGCTCTAGAAGCAGTAAGTTAAGAACAGTGAATGTGAGCAACTCTGCAATACATTCACCAGGGATACTCATTACTCTTTTGGCAAATATATTTTGCAAACATGTCCTTGTTGTGAACAACTACTTTACCATGATTGCAGCAACACAGAGAAGAAAATTCTGTCTACACCCAAAGACTTTGCATTTGAGATACAAAGAACAGGGAGAAAAAGGGAATGATCCTGTCCAGCACAGTTGGCAGTGATGTCAATTTACTAGTCACATTTTTGCTCAGGTACTTCTAGGTATCTGTTATAAATAAAAAAAATAAGTTAAAGGAAAAAAAAAGAGTAAGATTTTTAAAGAGAATCATGAGGTACCCTTACAGATGTTTACAGGAAGCCCTTTCCTAATGAAGAGGTAACAACAGATTTTAGGTATATATAAGACAGAAAAAAAAATTATGGGTTAAAATGCTGAAGGTAACAGCTAAGTCTGAACAGAAGGAGGGACGGTAGACACATAGGAGAGAGACCCCTGTATCAAAGACAGGTCCAGGCCTGCACCCAGATGATACAGATAGTTGTGTGGCTGAGGATCTCCTGGTGAAACTAAAGAAGGAGGTGCACAGGCAGTGGAACCAGGGACATGTGTTCTGGGAAGCAATGTGTGCTTGCAGCCCAGAAAACTAGTCATATCCTGGGCTGCACAAAAAGAAGTGTGGCCAGCAGCTTGAAGGAGGTGATTCTGCCTCTCTACTCAGGTCTCATGAGACCCCGCCCCCCCTATAGTTACTGCATTCAGCTCTGGAGCCCCCTGAACAAGAAATACATGGACCTGTTGGAGCAGGTCCAGAGGAGGGCCACAAAAATGATTAGAGTGCTGGAACACCTCTTGTATGTAGGTTGAGAGAGTTGAGGTTGTTCAGCCTCGAAAGGAGAAGACATAGTGAAGTAAATGAAAATCACTGCCAGAAAAAAACTAAATGAAGAACAACATTTACTGTATTCTTGCACTCTAAATAGTCTTACTGTCTTCTTGTCTCTAAATAGTGTTACTAAACAACTTACAACTAGAGAATAGTCATTAAGTTTAAAACACCTATGTTAATATTTAAGATTATAGTAGTCATCACTGAACTTTGTTTTACATAAGCCTATTTAACAAAAAAAACAACTGCAAATGCTCAATATTTTATACATACAATTATTACACATCTTGCATGAATTTATTGAAAAACAGCTTTCACACTTACAAAATGCAATCAAAATATTACACAGTATAATATACTGGCTAGAAAATGACAAATGTATCAGTTTATCAAAATGTATCGAAAATTATTCTGTACAAAAGAAAGTCTGTGTTGCTTTCACATGTATAAAATGATGAAAAATAATCAGATGTTGGGGTTTTTTAATTGTACTATTCTGTCTTTTCAATGCAGATGGTAAATCAGACACCCAACTTCACATATGCACAGTTTAAAATATCACACCAGATTTTCTTCAAACCATGCAACCATAGAAATCATCCAATAATATAAATTACTGTTTGTAACAAGGTGATTAATTATATTTTATCAGGATTGAATAGTACTGTAGAAACAATATTTATAGACTTCATGACCACTGACTGTATCCAAATAGCATATAGATATATATACCAGAAACTTGTTGATATGCATTCCTAAAAGGAAGATGTATATACTGTGATTACTTCTGTCTTTATAACCCATACAAATTTTATCATACACCTCTTTCTAAGAAAAGAAAATAAAATAAAAAAATGTCTTCACTGTTAATCTTGTATAATCGTTTATATTAGTATAAAAAATTAAGTATATTGATCAAAAGCCTATTTTGTTTGTTGTAGTTGACTAAGCAGCAGTATTATTCCTCATTCACCTGCTCCCCAACACTAGCTGTATAAAAAAAAAGTGAAAGATATTTAAAATATTATTTTTATATTAAATGTTTTTAAATACAATATTGAATTGTGCCTGATATTTTCAGAATGAGTATTAAACTAAGAAAGTGAGCCTTAAACTATGATTTGTGAAATAGTTACTTAAGCCATTGCAATCTTCTATCTAACCTTAAAAAATATTGCTATCTGTATAGATACAAATTTAGACTTATCTATAGAGGAGAAACTCATTATACATCAATTAATCTTCCCTTCCTAGAATTTCTCCTATTTTTTTTTTTTTATTTTTCATTTTTAGTACTGTCCATTTTAATATATGTATGGCATGTGTGGAAAATTTTCATTACAAATCATAGAATCATAGAATGGTTACAGTTGGAAGGGACCATAAGGATTACCCTGCCGCCTCCCACTAGAGCAGGTTGCTCAAAGCTCCAACCAGCCTGGCCTTGAACACTTCTAGGGATGGGGCATCCACAACTTCTCTGAGTAACATCTTCCAGTGTCTCACCACCCTCACTGTAAAGAATTTCTTTCTGGTATCCAATATAAATCTCATCTCTTTCTATTTAAATCCATTACCCCTTGTCCTGTCACTACACTTCCTCACAAAGCCTCCCTCTCCAACTCTTTTGTAGGCTCCCTTCAGATACTGGAAGGCTGTTATATGGTCATCCCAGAGAATTCTCTTCTCAAGGCTGAACAACGCCAGCTCTGTCAGCCTGTCTTCCTAGGAGAGGTGCTCCATCCCTCTGACCATTCTTGTGGCCCTCCACTGGATCCATTCCAACAGGTCCAGGTCCTTCCTGTGTTGAGGTCACCAGAGCTGGGGGTAGAATCTCCTCCCACAACCTGCTGGTCACACTTCTTTTGATGCAGCCCGCGACGTGGTTGGCTTTCTGGGCTGATAGTACACATTGCTGACTCATGTTGAGCTTCTCATCCACAAGCACTCCCAAGTCGTTCTCCTCACGGCTGCTTTCCAGCCATTCTCTGCCCAACCTCTATTTGTGCCTGGGATTGCTTGGTTGTGCCTGCATTTGGCTTGGTTGAACTTCATGCTATTTGCATGAGCCCACCTCTCCAGCCTGTCCAGGTCCTTCTGGACGGCATCCCTTCCCTCCAGCATGTCAACTGCGCCACTGAATTTGCTGTCATCAGCAGGCTTGCTGAGGCTGCACTCTATCCCACTTTGTCTCCAGCAAAGATGTTGGACAGCACTGGTCCCAGTACTGATCCCTGAGGAAGACCACTTGTCACTGGCTGCCATTTGGACATTGAGCCATTGACCACCACCCTTTGAGTGCAGTCATCCAGCCAGTTCCTCATCCGCTGAGTGGTCCGTCCATTGAATCCATGACTTTCCAATTTTGTCACCTATTGCATGCATTTCAACAAACAATATATGTTTTTGATGATGAGTTAAGTCTCCTAGATGGCAGCTTAAATATACTTAAGACAAAGATCAAAAGACCATCCATCACTTAATACTGAGCTCTGAAATACATAAATGTAAAAAAAAAAAAAATAATTCTGAGAACTCCTGCAACCCACGTTTTAAGATCTTTAATAATGAGTACAATTGTGATTCGTAATTCAAGAGTGCTGTATGAACCACTTGAGCTAACTGCAAGGAAATATTGTGCCAATTATTAGTGAATATACTGTTTTATCTAAAGCATAGTGATTTAGAAATCATCATGGACATCAAAGAAACTTTCATTCAGAATTTATTCCTTTTTTTTTTTAGACTCATAGATAGGTGGAAGTCATCTGGCTAAGCTATTCATAGAAATCAGGGCAAAGTTACATCAGGTTGCTCAGTACTTTGTCCATTTGAGTTCAGAATATCTTCAAGGATGCACATTCCACAATTTCCCTGGGGTTACCAATTCCAGTGTATGTTCACCTTTCTTTTGAATATTTTTTCACTTGTATCTGTTTCAAATTTCTCCCATCACACCTTGTGTCTGATACCTCTCATGTTTTCACTGTGCATCTCAGAGAAAATTTTGGCTCCATCTTCTCTATACATATACATCAGGCAGATAAAGACTACTGTAATGGTCCCTTAATATTTTCTTAAGGCTGAATACATCCATCTATCAAGAATATCAAGTGCTTCAGTCTTCACAGGTTGTCAGTGGCCCTCCATTGCATTTATTCCATTTTGTCAATGGTTTTATTATACTAAAAAGCACCAAATAAGTGTCTTTTTATTATTATACACCATATTATACATATATATACATATAATACATATATAGATATACACCATAATATTTTTTTAGTGTACACCAAATAGGTGTATTTTTATTATACTAAAAAGCAAACAAACACAGTACTCCAGACAATCTCAGAAGTATGGAGTACAGTGGAAAAAAAAAACTTCCCTCTTTTTGTTGCATAATTCTAATACAGCAAAGACCACTACAGTATCGTGCACGTTTGCAATTTCAGAAGCATACTGCTGTCTCAATTCTCAATTTCAGCTTTCTGTCTCCCAGGACTTTCAGATCCATTTCTGCAAAGCTGCTATCCATACAGTTGGCATTCAGCCTGTACTGAGTATGGGGTTAGTCCATCCCTGGTACAGGACTTTCCATTTGCTTTTATTGAACTTCATGAGGTTTCTGCCAGCTCTTTTCTCCAGCTTTTCCATGTCCTTCTGAATGGCAGTGCTGCCCTTCAGTGTATCATATGTTCCCTCTAAGTTAGTATTTTCATTTTAACTTAGTGTTTGACTTTCTCAGATCGTGGCGCTAGGTACTAGGACATGGGAGACATGAAAACAAATATCAGTAAAAATAAAACAAAGAAAGCTTGAAGTACCTCAGTCACTGCTGTGTTCTCTTCTCTCCTTTCCCTAGTATTTTTCCTAGGCCTTTTTTTTCTTTCACTGCCTATTCACTTGCAGCACTGCACCTGATATTCTCACCCTTAACAACAGACATGAAAACTAGAAATCCACAACAGGTACAGACTGGTCTCTAAAAGTCTTTGAGAACAAATGTCCAGGCAATATGTAGTAATAGCTGGTATTACATCATGACAACTGAAGTTTCCAGATAGATCAATAATTAAATCTGCCCAAAGTTACCTGAAAGAAAATGACAAAATATATGTAACATTCATAAAAGATGTCATATCCAATATAGAAAATAAAGTTGTGTAGGAATTATTATTATGCAATGAGGAATACATGTGAAGACATGTTTGTAACCAGAGTAGGTTTTTCGTACACTATAACACACAGTATTGTTCATTCAGAAGAGGACCATAAAGTTTGTTCTGGTTGGCATATTTTATTCCTACTGAGGGAATTTATTAATTTTTTTCTTGGACACGTTACCTCCCTTTTTTTTTTTTTTTTCACTTCCCTACGCTATTTCATATACCTTGAATGAATTGGCCATATGAAAAGTTATTATTGCTATTCAAAGTGAATACATATAAGTGAACGTTTGGCATTTTGCTGCTCAATGAGCATATCAGAATGTTAAACTCAATGGGTTATATCGTAAGAAAAACAAACAAACAAAAAAACCCACAAAACTACAATGAAGACAACAAGTTAAAGACTTTGTCCTCTTCCAAGATATCTTTTATAAAGTATATTAATATCAATCTACTGAAGTTTTTTTTTCAGTTTTAGAACTTTTGCTAGTACTATACTACTTCTTTGCTTGCTTGTTATTATTATTAACAAAACTGGAGTATCTAATGTTACAATTGAAAAAAATATATATCAGTTGTGGTATTAGAGTTCTCTGTGATGGAATTGTTTAAAAACCTGAAAAATAAGGCTAGTTATGAACTTTAAAATGAAATCTTAAGCTTTAACACAATAGTAATATCCTACATTAGCTCTGCGTATTTAATACCATGATGTTGTATAGTGAGCACTCATGACTATGGTCTTCATTTTTTTTAGGCATGGGGGTCGAGGTGATCAGGCTTCAGAACTTTCATTTTCCAGTAAGGTATGTTGGGGAAAAACAAACAAGCAAACAAACGAAGACCCAAACCCCAAAATTCAGAGATCACCTAAACCAATCGCCTGCCAAATCCCCAACCTAGAGTAGGTTGGAAAAGAAAATATTGAGGCAGGTTTTGAATATCTCCAGAGAAGAAGACTCAGTAATGTCTCCAGGCAGACTGTTACAGTGCTTTGTCACCATCAAAGTAAAGAAGTGTTTCCTCATTTTCAGATGGAATTTCCTGTTTTCCACTTTGTGCCCATTGCCTCTTGTTTTGTCATTGGGCATGACAGAAAATAGTCTGACCCCATCGTCTTGACACCTGCACTTTAGATATTGATAAGCATTGATGAGATTCCCTCTTTTCTTCAGACTAAACAGACCCAGGTCTCTCAACCCTTCCTCATAAGAGAGATGCTCCATTCCCTCAATCATCTTTGTAGCCCTCTGGTGAACTCTCTTTGTCTTTTTGAACTGGGGAGCCCAGAACTGGACACAATACTCCATATGTGGCCTCCCCAGGGCAGGACAGAGGGAGAGGATAACGTCCCTTGACCTGCTAGCCATGCTGTTTTTAATGCACCCTAGGATACCATAAGCCTTCTTAGTCACAATGGCATATTGCTGGCCATTAGGACTCCTAGGTTCCTCTCTGCAGAGCTGCTTTCCAGCAGGTCAGCCCCTAATCTGTACTGATCCATGGGGTTATTCCTCCTGGGTACTCCAATAGGATCTTGTACCAAAGCCTGGAAATTTGTTTCACTTATGCTATCATTACAGTCAATAATTTCAGGAATAAGTATCTATCTTATTTTTTCTCTTCTTATTCATATTAGTCTTTTTTTCATTTTTCCCAGTCTTCACCAAGATGCTTAGAAGGAGATCTATTCAAGCAGCTTGACATTTTGCAGAGGATTTTTTTGTTTTGTTTTGTTTTTTAAAGGTAATGGTATTTACATGCTGTCTTCAAAATGTTATGCTTTGATATAAAAATAAGATTTAATGTTCCTATTCTGGAAAGAATGCAGCTCAAAACCGTTAATCACATACTTTTCATAAATAAGATTCCATTTTCCCAAAGAATAATGTTAATAATTGTATGAATTATTGCTATTATTAAAGATTAGTAAAATACCAAATGTTTATTTAAAATTAAAATAAGGACTCGCTCCAAATCCTGTATATACTCTACATCATTGTACTTAATAGAAAATTTGCTATTGACTTCGCTAAGCTTTTTCCCAAGCCTCATTAAACACAATAGGTAATACTGTACTGGTTAATAACATTGTTTTAGATTAGTAAAAATGAACAGCCACTCTTTGTTAAGCATGAACAGTTTCTTTGTATAGAACACAAATTGAGGTAAAATAATAACAAAAATTATAATTAAAAATGGAGTGGTAAGACCTTGAGAAGAAAAAGAAGGAAGAAAATATGTTACTACCTTGGTCTCTCCTAAGATGTTTTCACACTGATACTAGATAGTGTGAAGCCAAAAGAAATAGATAAAGTTCCTGGGATAATCCATACTGCTGAAATGGCTTGATGAAGATTATGACTCAAATTATAGAGAACTATTCACCCAAAAAGGAACAGACAGGGTGAAGAGAAACTATACTGAGTTCTATAATGGAAAATGTGGTAATGTTTTTATCTAACTATCTTAGAAGAAGAAAACTACTAGTGATTATGATGAAAACAAGAAAACAAGTGGATACAATTTTGACAAGAGGAAAAAAAGTGTCAATTGTAAAGAGATAAACGTTTTGAGAAAAAACATTTTTTTTCAGTTTCAGCACAACAGACAGTAAAAGTCAAAACATGATTTACAATTTGTATCTGCTAGAATTTGGTAAAAACAGAAAGTTTACACAGGTGAGTAGAACAGATAAAATCTGAAAAAATTGCAACTTCCAAATTAAAAAAAAACATTCCTGCTTAAATCAACACTCATGCGTTTTACTGCTTTTTATTTCTGTACCAGACAGCTCTTAGTCTTCAGTTGGGGTTTTGCAATTTAGCAATACAGAGGTTGCTAGAAATTTTTGTTTTAAGCCATTTGTAGAGAGTATATAAATGTACACAGAAATGTAGAAGAAAAAATATCTTAAATATGCTTCATAAATAATGTTGAACTATTGGAGAGTTCCTAGCAACAGATTGAATTCAATTAGATATATTCCAGAAAAAAATCCAAGAACACATTCTAACAATCTTAATCAGCCTTCCTGAAACACTTGCGCTATCATCAGTGGTCTGGAAGATCCACTTTATTGTCCTGTTTTGCACATAAATCAAAAGATGAAAACTTGTTTTATAAATTCATTGAAATATAACATAATAAACCCTTTCAATCTCCAACATAAAAGGAGAATATACCTTTTCTATATTCTATAGAATTCTATATTATACTGAATTCTATATTCTGTATCTATATTTTGGGTTTATGATTCTTTATTTTTAAAACACTTAAGGACATTGCAAGTATTCATGAAAAATTGCATGAGGAAGTGAATGATGCTCATTCTGAGAGGAGAATATATTTCAAGCATTGGATGTACTTAACTGAAAACATTAGTAGTCTGACTGAAATCAGTAAGCCTAATTCTACAGGTCTTCTATTTCTGAATTCCTGAGGCATGTTTTGTTTTTTTTTTAAGGAGTAGTTCATACTTTCTGCATGAAATGTAAATGAACCTAAAACGTAAGAATTAAAATGTAATCTTAATACATTCTTTCAGTAAAAAAATAAGCACTCTGCCTAAATTTCATTTTACTTACTTTAAATATCTACCAAACATCTAAAATAGGAGAAGTAACATTAGGTTCTTACAGTCAGGACACAGAGATGGTCAGAAAGGGCAGGAGCAGTTATGTGTCTGCTTCTACATGTGAAAATAAGATAAATGACTCTCCTACTTAATAGCCTCAGAGTTTCTACATTATGTGATAACTTTATGACAGAGTAAATCACTACACTAGTCAGTCATGTCTGTTGGTCCTTCACTGAAATGTGCATTTGTTTATAAGCAACATATATGTGCTTATATCACATAGGCCTGTGCAAATCAGGCCTTGAAGTTTAAAAAACTCTTAAAGTTTAAAAAACAATTTTACTCAATTAATTAATCTACAGCACACTTCATGCAAATGGAAGAGACCTTAAAAACCATCTAGTTCCAACCCCCCTGCTATGGGCAGGGACACCTCCCACTAGAGCAGGTTGCTCAAAGCCCCATCCAGCCTGGCCTTGAACACTTCCAGGGATGGGGCCTCAATAACTTCTCTGGGCAACCTGTTATATTGCCCCTTTATTGGTCACATTGCTCATGTATTTATGCATGTAAAATGCTTATCCATTTTGTCTGACTAGACCATCACAATATTACAAAATACTTAAATACTCTTGTTCCTCACATCATTTGAGCAAGCTTACAAATTTCAATTATACATTGATTAATGTATTTTAACTTATAGGTGTCACAGGCCTGTGTTTTGGCTACATATTTAATACTTCTAATTTCCAACTCATTAGAATTGGGCTGTCTTAATGAGTTACAATCTTATTTATTCTTTCTTAGAATTTCCTAGTTCTTTCCTAGAATTTTTGCAATTCAGTAGCTTTTCAAAATCTTCTGGAGCAGCTGTTGGCCAATCATACATACATATGCAAATCTATTAAATATAAAATAAACATATTGTCCTAATATTGTTAATTAAAACCTCACATATTCAAAAGTGACATTAGAAGTAACTGCAACTTGTCAAGCTACTTCCTATCTTTTGTTTGCATTTGTGTATCTTCTGAGAGAGTGCCTGTACATGAAATACAGATTTTCAAGGCTGCATATCTCATAGAAGTCAAATTTGCATTTCTCAAAACTTGCAACTCACCACTGCTTTCCATCCCTAGCGGGAAGACCAAGCATAACACATGGATCCCCTGTTTTGTGTCTTCCTCCACACAGTTGAATACCAGCAGCTTGCAAATCTGCACACCATTATTCCTGTTATTCCCTCCTAATGCTCATAGGCATGTCTGTATTTTCAGTTCAGGATATCTCTACAGGGTTCTCTTTTCCTGGTCTGTATTATCCAAACTCCTTTCTCTTAAACACCTCTTTCACATCTGTCATGATGACAGCACAGTACAGCACAATCTGCCCTGACCTTATACATGTCCACAACTATCCACTACACAGGCTAAAAGTATAAATGTAGATACTTAAATATTCTAAAATGCAACATTTTGTGGTCATTTTGGCTGGTGTAGAGTCTATTTTATTCATAGTAGCTAGGATAGGGCTATGGTTTGGATTTGTGGTGGAAACAGTATTGATAATACGGGCATGTTTTCATTACTGCTGAACAGTGCTTACGCAGAGTCAAGGCCTTTTCTGCTTCTCATGCCACCCTGCCAGACAGTAGGTTGGGAGTGCACAAAGAGTTGGGAGGAGACACAGCCAGAACCACTGACCAAACTGACCAAAGGGATATTCCATACCATGTGGCAACATGCTCAGCATATAAAGCTAGGGGAAGAAGAATGAAAGGGGGGATGGTTTTGGGCAATAGCATTTGTCTTCCCAAGTAATTGTTATATGCGATGAAGTCTTGCTTTCCTGGAGATGGTTGAATACCTGCCTGCCTATGGGAAGCACTGAATGAATTCCTTATTTTCCTTTGATGATGTGCATAGTTTTTGCTTTACTTATTAAACTGTCTTTATGTCAACCCAAGAGTTTTTCTTCACTTTTACTTTTTTGAGTCTCTCCCCATCCCAGCTCAGGGAAAATGAGTGAGCAGCTGTAAGGTCCTAGTTGTTATCTGAGGTTAATGATGCTGTTTTCTTCTTCTCTATAGAACAGCAAATTATAAGGCAAATATAGCCTTTAAAACATACTAAACAAGAAGTGGTGAAACAAGAGTAACAGGGTTGAAGCACCATACAATTGATTTAGGTTGGGATTAATAAGAGTAGGCAATGATGAGGGCCCTTTGAATCATCTGGAAGGAACCTTAAATGCTTGACTTTAATTAAGCAATCCCTACCTAACAAGAGTGTACTCAATTATATGCTTAAATCCCATGCTTACGTATTTTGCTAAACTGCACAGTGCTAGTGTACGTGTTTTGGTGAATAGACAAGGATATTTTTAACTAAACATATTTACATCAGAAAATGCCAATTTACCTGAATCATTCTTCTCCCTAACAAGAACAAAACAGCTTTGATGAAACACTAATTGAAAAAAAATAAAAAGACACTGAAACAGACCAAAGCAGCCTAGCAGATATTGCTGTAGGGCATAAAATGAGTATGAGTGGAAGTATCTTGGGGTACGTTCCTCCCTCCCCACCCCCCCCCAGCCCCCACTGGCTGCTTTCTGGAGTCCCAGCAGGGGAGGACAGCAGTTGCCCCCCCAAACCTCCCATGGAACCAGGGCTGTGGTATATCTTTAACCTTAGGCCATGGTCTGGCTGGCCATTGACAACAGTGTCAGTCACATCAGCCAGTGAGGAGGGAGAACAAACATGTGCCAACCAGCCCCAACCAGCCAAGGCTGCCCTGGACCCTGAGGGAGACCTACCCCGACCATGCCATGCTGCACCACCACTGCCATAACTGGGACCATAATGAGAGGAGATGGGGAGGGGTGGTGGTTTTACAAAGTCTCCTGCTGGTCATCCTTCATCCTTGGATATTTCCTTAGACTTCCATTTTCCAAAAAGAGTTCTTGAAGCAACTCTCAGTGCAAACAGCTGATGGGATTCCAAATACTTTTGATAAATACTGCCCCTTCAAAAAGAAAAAAAAAAAAAAATTAAAACACCACAAACCGAAACTGAAGGATGGGAAGATGCTGAAGAGTATTTCCTGATACACATTTTTCTTAAAAACAGGGTGCATCTGCTGTAATGTCTATATATGTAAAACAGTTGTAGGGTTTTCAAAGGGTTTTGTTTTGTTTTTTTAATTAAAACACTAAAATCTTTAACAAATGTCTGTCTAAGTTTTTTACTCTGTGGAGCTCTTCTGACTTCATCAATCTATTTATTGGTGAAGAAAGTGAACATTTTACTCTCTGAAGTCTTGCACAATGAATTGGTGCTCTCATCACTGGAGTAAAATGCCTTGGAGAAACACAAAGAAATACTGGTATTCTCCAGTGATGAATCTAGGTTTCCTTGGAGATCCTTTTGAGGATCTTATAATTTGGATGCCCAGAAATGCCAAAATACTTTCTACGTATTTGTTTTGTTGTAAAATCCCCTTTCTAAGCCACATCCCATGAGTTCTTATGAATATTCTCCTTAAGTTAATTGGCAACCATACTGCTGATTAAGAGGTTTTAGTTTTAGGCATGGATTAAATTTCCTTATTTTCAAGTGGATATGATTAGTGTTCAGCAAACTTATTCACTTCCTGAAGTTTCCAATTAGGGTCTTTTTTAAGAATGCAGAAAAAAAAACCTTTCATATTTGTCTCTTGAAATAGATGAAAATTTCTATCAATATTAATGTTAGAAGACAGCTTTTATGCAACACAAATTTAGAAGATTTATTTTTCCCCACTTGAGTTTAAGCTCAGAACATTATTTTTCTGATAAATTAAAATATTGTGTCAGTATCTTTGAAGCTTCATATCAGTTTTATAAGAATGCTGAGGAAATATTATACTAAGTTACTATGGAAGCTGGTAGTTTATAAACAGAGATCATAGGTTTTTAAAGACTTAAGTAGAGAAGACTGTAATGAAAGCTATTAATCTCTAAGTAATATGGAATTGAATCACAGAATCACGAAATAGCTGGAAGGGACCTCCAAGGATGGAGACTACACAACCTCCCTGAATAACTGATTCCAGTGTTTAGTCGCCCTCACAGTATAAAAGTGTTTCCTAATATTCAGAAGGAACCTTCCAGGAACCTTCAGTTTTTGGCCATTACCTCTGGTCCTGTTGCTGGGCACCACTGAAAAAGACCTGGCTTCCTTTTCTTCTCTGTCCCCTCTCCCCCTCCCCCACCCTCATTCCTCTGTTTAGGTATTTTATTTGAGAGGGCTTAGGTCTGTTATTAAAATAGAATTAAGATCTGATTTACATTTTTTTGGTACAACTGAGAGGTTTATTTTTCTCATGGCTTAGACTAACCATAGCTGTCTCTAGTTACATGCACACATGCACAAGAACTCACATGTAGGCATATATATAATGATTGTGCTTCTACTTCTATTTTTTTTTTTTTTTTATTTTTGTTAGTTATATAAGATGACATGTACAAGATCACATGAGCTGGTTTGATTTTTGTTCCAGTTAAAAAGCTTCAGATGTAGCCACCTGGTTAGATGGAATGCTTCTGGAAGTTTCCAGGGTACCCTGCAGGTAACAGATTCTGTTATCTGTTTCTTGATTGGCAGGTTCATAATTGCAAGCTGCTTCCTGATGGGCTGGTTCTTGATAAAAAAGCACCTGTCCCACCCACCCCCCAGGTTACTAGATGACCTCCAGAAGTTCTTTCCAACCTCAAGCATTCTGCAATTCTGGGATGCCATTATTCAGACCATGGAATGCAAGGAGGGCATTGGTCTCTCCCTGGGACTGGGGACCAGAGTGATGTTGCTTACAGGAGCCATATTTTGTTCAAGACATTGAGTCATCAGGTGCTGGATGAAATAAGCATTCTGTGTAATAACATGAGGATAAACAGGAGATCAAGGGTATGCACAGTGACTCTGCAGAGGTGAGAGCCTAAGTCACAGAATTCAGTGGAGGTGGGACAATTAGAGACTAATGAGTGGTTGACAGGGACATGTACTCACTCCAGCAGCTGACATCACAGGTCAGGGACACTAACACCACCAGTCTGACTCCAGTAGCTGGCACGAGATCCATTCATGCCAGTTGCCTCAGTAGCTGCTACTCTGGCCACAAGTTCTGTAGGACCTTCTTTAAATCCAGAGAGCTAGGACCCCTCCAACTACTGGCTCTAGAACCCCCACTTGCTCCAGCAGCTGACACCACAGGCCATTGACTAATTGCACCCCCACACACGTCTCACTAAACAGCAGGCACTTAATCCTTGCAACGCATGAGTCTGGGTTATCCAGAATATCTCAGAATTAATCATCTCCAGTTAAGAACTCCTCTACCATCTACCTAGATTTAGGTTAGACATTAGGAAGAAATTATTTGCTGTCAGGGAAACTGTGGATGCCCCATCCCTGGAAGTGTTTAAGGCCAGGCAACTTGCTCTAGTAGGAAGCTACCCCCATGGCAGGGGCTTGGAACTTGATGATCTTTAAGGTCACTTCCAACTCTAACTGAGAATCTGTGGTTTATAGTTCTTTTCTGAGGGAGAAGAAATGAGTGGATCTAATCCATGCTTCCTAGACTTGAATTTATGTAGTTTAGTAATTCACGTAAAACCATCAAATTCTGGGAGACACTAGCAGAAGCCAAATATCACTGAGTCTTTACACACCAAATGAAAAATTATGGTTTAATTCCATAAATTAAGTCAGTTGTTAGGTCATACATGAATTACTTGTTGTTATCACAACCATCTGGCATCTTAAATTTAGGAGGTACAGACTTTTGAGGACTATTTCTGATCTGCAGCTTTTTTTACAAACAGAAAATGCTTCTAAGCACTAAAGTTTTGCAAGTTTAGGAATGTTCGAGAATTAAATAAAAAGTGAGATGTTTCATTTATATTTTTGGGATAAATATGAACAGATCTATACACACACACAAAAAAAAAAGACTGCAGAGAAAAAAAATGTAGTATATTTTGCTTTGTTTTATTTTATGAAATGCAAATTATTTTTAATTCAAAATACACAGTAGTTAAAGCAGCAGGAGGTCTTCAAAGCTGCAAAAGTTAGAAATAATAAAAGCATTTTTAATGAATATTTATTGCACATTTACTATATAAAAATTGGAGTAAAAACACATCATAATACCAGATCATGTAGATGAAATAAGCTAGATATATTAATGATTTTTTTACTTACTTGCTTCTAGTTACAAATAATTTGCTAAAAAGAAAAAAAACCCACAAAAAAAAAAACAACAACAAAAAAAAACCAAACCAAAACAATACTTCTGTAGTGGTTAAAAATTTTAATATAGCAAGCATAGTAACTAAACTTTTAGAGAAGCATGAATAGTTATGTTAACTGAGCACAATTCCAAGAACACATAAAACTATTTAATTGCTTCTTAAATTGTTAGTACAGACTCAAGAGAAATGTGTCTTGTCTTCACCACAGAGAATGAAAATTTACGTGTACCTGTAGTAAAGGTCAAACATTATCCCAAAAATTTAACTTGTATGGTGAATATGTAACATTTGCTAAATATCTGCATTGTGAGTGGGAGCCCTGTATGTTTAACTTTTGTGCAGGTATGTGAGAGGCAATCTTCTAAAACAACTAGGAATATTGAGGGCTAAATTCAGTTGCTTTTGCCAGCTAGTGTCCTTTGAGACATGCTGAGTAGATTAGCTGTGTGAAGCTGGAAGAAATAATAAAGGTTGCAGAGAAGCCTTACCTTTCTGGATTTGCAGCTGGTCTTCAACTGGGATATACTAGGTCATCTCAAGTAATTCAAGATCACTGTGAATGTTCAACTTAAAACAAGCCCCACATCTTTCTGAAGTAAATGAGTCAAATGCTTCTGGAAATATTCAGACTATGCTAGAGAATATTACACTGCATGATTCATTTTTATCTGAATAAAAAGATTTGGTTTTCTATTTCTATTTCTATTATTTAACCCTCCAGTATATTTGAAAAATTTAGTCACTTTAAAGGCAACTCTTGCAGCTACCAAAGATGCTTAAGAAAGCTTATTTTGATTCAACCTTTGTAACAAAAACTACTGGATCTTTCAAGAACACTTTAAAAGGAAAGAAAACCATGATTTCAAGTATTTCAGCTTCAATTAAATCATGGATTTTCTTGCCTGAATATGAAATCTGCTTTAGTACAATAGCAAAAAAGATAATTTGAAAATATTGTTTATTGTATCTAATATAAAATTAGATGTTTATTTTAAAACTTAGTGTCATTATCCTCTATGAATTATTCTACATGTATTCTTTGTTGTTATTTAACATTATTGTGGTGAAATAGAAATGGAATAGGACTGTGAAGGACTTTTAATGAAAAATAAAATAATAAAAATACTGGTGTGACCTCCCCAAGATCACTGAAGTCAATGAAATTTAAAAGTTAGTATCAGCCTGAGACAAGAGGGACCATCAATAAAACTTCTTTTTAAATGTAGTTCAAACTTTGAGATGATCTGTCATTTACTATTTAAGATTTTCATAATTACAGGTGAAGAAACACTGGGACAAAGACTGACAGTGAGACTTGTACATTTCATTATCTAAGACCAAAGTGATGTTAGTGTGATCCCATCAAGGCTGGCCAGCAACCAAAGTTTTACACTAAGCATCATAAGAGTCAGATGCTTATGACTCCTAAAAGGAAATATGTGCTTTTCATTGAAGTTCGTTGAATAGCCAAAGGGGTCTTAGAATTAAGACAGTTTTGTCATACATGAATATGACCCATTTTCTTTCTGAAGTATTGTCGTTAGCATGAAAAGAAAATTAAAAAGTAACAAAAAACTAGATGAATCTTCACAGAGACAAGGATGAAAACACGATCAATGAAAAGGAGATGCATGTGCTAAGTACAGGCTTCATAATAAACAAGTATTTATGAAATAGCACGTATGCAGAAAACTTAGTCTGAATCAGAAACTGCAGAGCACTGTGGCATGGTAAGTGTTTGTTTGTCCTGTAAGCAATAAAATTGACAGTCTCTTCAGAGTAACACATACATTTCTGCACATAACAGAAAATAAATATTTTACCAAACTTCACTTGAAGCCTAAAGGGATACAATGTTAAAACAACCTAACTTCTGTTCTTTTCAGCTCTGACTTGTATTCCACAGAGAATATTTGCTCAGTAGTGAGTACAAAATAAAATGTGAAAAGATCTCAACTTCTTCTCTACAAATTCTATTTATTATTAGTAAATGGAGACATCCATTCTTAATTTAGACCATGTCACTTGAGACTAGTATTGTTCGTAGAGTAAAAGGATTTCAAGAAAGTTATTTTGGAGCATGTGGAAAAAAAATAAACTTCTTTTTTTTATAAAAACTATTCACTGAATTTCACCATTAGCTTTTTCTTTAAAGAAACATCAAATCTCCCCAGTCTTTTTCAGTGTCGTGGTTTTGACCGAACTGACCAACCAGAACG
>BJBW01017529.1:0-15356 GCA_004320125.1 Scolopax mira
GTCAGTGATTCCCAAACTCATTTTTGCCACGGATTCCTCTGGCATGTAACTAACCTTTGTGTTCTCCACCTCAGTTCACTCTTCCCGTCCCACTGGTGCTACTCAGCCCTTCTTACCCACCCCCAGGGCCTTTCCCTTTCCACTTGGCTCTGATATCCCCTTTCTTTCATTCCTTCCCTAACCAGCCTCTCTCCTACCCTCAGGTTCATCTGTCATTCTCTTCCCAGCCAGATCAGAATAGCTTTTCCTCTTCTCGGAGTTTCAGAGATGCTATGGTTCAGATAGACTCGTAACACTGTGCATTTCAAACTTCCTGTGGTATGGAAGGGACAAGAAAATAATTTTTTTTAAGGCCTATTTATTTAATGCCTCTTGTCTATAGAAGTAGTTATGGTGACCTCTACATCTTTCAGTACCAAAGCTGAAATCCTAAAAAGTGATGGATGTTTAGGACACCCAAGGACAAAGCTAGGTCAGTCAGTAATTTAAATACAAATATGTTTCTGACTAGCTAACAGCACTGGTTTGGTGGGGAGCTGAAAAAAAGCATTGAAGAGAATCATACCCTTCCTAAATGTTTCAGACTGACTCATTTCTGACTGAGAAAGCATAGTCCTAATTATTTCAGGGAAATGTGCATATGCGCCTTCCAAAAATTGGTATGGCTGCTGAATTTCACATCCTACTCATCTCCCAGCAGATTTCTTGGTACACATGCTCACATAAAAAAAAGTTCCTGAGCTGCATCTGAATGATGTAAGTGTTGGGTAGAGGCAACTGATTATTTAAAACCAGAACAAGATTTAATTTAGCTATTCCTTTTTAAGGATGCCAAAACTATGCCGCATCAGAGTTGTTGTGACCACCCTGAGCGTGCAGGAAGACAGGCAAGAAATAGTAGTGGTGGCTTCAAATATCCTGGCAATTATTTTGTTATCATTCATACAGTAATGATTATAATTTTTTCCCCCTCTTTACCTCTTTCCATCTGTTTAGGGAAGGAAGGACTTTCATGTCTGAAAGATTCCTTTGTGAGGGCTGCCTCTGCAATTTCCTTGCCACACCAGACACTGGGAATCCTGACCCCATCCCCTGTGTCTCATTCTAAATCTCCTCCCAGTTACCAGGTGGGCTCTCAGACTGCAGGAGCTGCCAGTGGTAGAGTTGTGCTGATCTCAATGCATTTTCAGTGCCATGGTTAAGCCATTATTTTCAGACACGCTGGCTTTTTTCCAATTTTGAACATTAGACAAGATTTTATTTTTTGCAGAGTCCACACATCTGAAATCGATATGAAATGTGCAAACTTCATATGTTGGGACATACTTTCTCCCATATCTTGGCAATGATTTACTAGTGAATGCATTACATATTTTTCTACTCCTGCAAGACAATGTATTTTACCCCAATTTGCCTGAGTTGTGCATGTTCAAACCATTTCTTCTGTTGCAATGCTCCCTACCATTTTTTGGCATTGAATTAACATGGACTTGTTTTCAGAAAGACTCTTTAATCTGGGTAGATGAACATATTGAGCAAACTACGTGCCTTACCTATTTTTCCGATGCAAAAAGTACAACCCCAAAAATTTTGGTGTGCCTCTTCATTTACTGCATAATATAAATGAAAGAGTTAAGACTTTTGAAGGGTAACTATGATTTCTGATCATGGGGAAGAGCCAGATATGTTCCAGATTTGTGAATGTCTCACAAGTTACCACGCCATTCTTTCTTATAAAATATGGTTGGCTTTGGATGAAATTGTATCCCCAATTAAACTTCATTACCCATTTACTACAGGCCTAGCAATGGAGACAAGGTTGAACCTCCAAGAGCAAAGCTTGACTGCACCTTTTAACACTTCTAACACTAAAAGTGCAACTTTTAACACTTTCAGAATGCATAAATATCTCCTATATGCTTCATGGCAACAGTGCCTTCCTTTGTCTATCTTCATCCCTCCCCCCCCTCCTTTCTCACTTTCTTTTTGCTGTCACATTGTTGATACTTCAGTTTCTAGCACAGTGGTAGTAGCATTGTTTTGGCCTTTTCTTTTTCTTTTTTTTTTATTTAATACAGACAAGATTGTTTTATCCATCTCATACATTTCTTTCACTTGATTACTGCTATTGCATCTCTCATAACCATTTCAAAGTCACAAAGGAAATGACCGACCAGGTCTGGCAAGTGACCCTGTTAACAGAGAAGTTCTGGTACCGTGGTATAACAGGAGAGATAACATGTGCTGATGCTGGCTGTTGAGAGCAAGTCATAACCTTGCATCTAGATTCTCTGTGATTTAATCCAAAGTCCTATACTGGTGCCAGAAGCGAGTGTTAAAAACATGTAAAGGTATTTATGAACAATAAGACTTTACCAGTGCCTTGGGAAACGTGACAGAGAAAAAGCTTTTCCAGTATAAGGGCTCGAAGCTATTGAAGTGCACGTATGTGAACCACTCGTGCTGCCTGTGAAAACTGCACGTGTGACTGAGTGACAACTTGAGAAGTCACCTCAGGTCCTGACATGGCAAGAATAAAACCTGTATCCAGAGAATGAAGAGACAAGCAGCCTGGCTGAAAATGAGTGTGTGAAACATACTGTTTGTACCATACCCTAACGGAAGATGAAGGTGTCAAGTCTTCTTTTTACTCAACTGTGGTCTCCTAATGTAAGGAATTTGCAAAGTCAGTTCCCTCATGGGCTATAACACACTCATGCCATCTCTGTCCATGTGGATTGCCATATATACAATATATGCAGAACTCAGTATGGTTTTTCCCTGGTAATTCATTCTTAGGAAATGCATGAAGACAGAAAAGACAGTTCCACAGTGTGAATAACCAAGTGGGAGATGGCAGTCAGGTGGAGGCTTTCTTCAATAATCTGAGTCAAATCTTGTGAAGTTACAACTGCAGGGATACTCTATAAGGCATCTAAATATCCTGCAATGAGTTGCAGAAATTTGTATTAATGCTTCTCTCCATGAGGTTCTCTGGGCAATGAACTTTTACTACATCAGCTCCTCTCTGAATTCTTGGAATTTTCAAAAACAAGTTGACAACACATTAAAAATAAACACTGCTTTATTTGCCAGATTTAGGTCTTATTAAATGTACATATATAAGTTAGCTGAATGCGATGTTTAAAAAAATTATTCCAACATTAGTGTATTGTCTATATCAGCAACATACTTAGCAGACAAAAATGCCACTCAGACTATGTGACAGTACAATCAAAACAAGCAGTACACATAGAACAGCTGGAAAGTCCACCCATTCTCACTCCATTCTGCTGTCTCAAACCTTTTCACATAAAAAAGTGAAAGCATAATAACAAAATCTTCTAGAAAAAATAGTATAGTGTCTCATAATAGCACTCTTACTTTGCAGTCATTTGCCTAGACCATACCACATTAAATCTTTTCAGCATCAAAATAGTAAATTTTAATTGGGAAAAAAAAATAAAAATCCCTGATTGTATTACACTTGAAAGGCCAGTTTTCTTTTTCTAACTAATTCTATTGAAGCAATCCACTGTTGCTTAAATTACAGTAGTTCCAACACAGAACTTAACCAAAGAACCCTTTGGTTTAAGAACACTTTTAGACACATACAATAAACACATCAAAATCAAATATTCCAACAGTAATAATAAGCACATCCCAAACTGACCAGTCCATTGTTCTTGGTTTTGTCACTTTTCAAGAACACTTCAGGAAATGTATATATGTATGTGAACCACTATAATCCTAATCATACCCATGATCTTTTGTCAAAATACTGCTTAGTGACAAGTAAAGGCAAACTGTTATACAAAGAGGTGTTAAGACTTCTTTTGTTATGTGACATTAGCTCTTAATAGAACACATTCTCTTTTCCACAGTTTCTATATACAAAGAAGTAATGCTATGAAGTATAATGACATATTTTTAAGATATAAATATTTCTCTTCAAATAAGCTGATCCCAGGTTTTTTTTCCACTTTCTGTTTGTATGATACAGCATATGCAAAACATCTGTTTCTATAGCATTACACAGGAATTTATCTCAAAATATAAGTTTCAAAGAAGCAAAAAGTAGGGGTCAAAAAACCAATTCAAATGCAGGGTCTTCATGCAGGGCTTCTGCATATCAACGCTGCATCCCAAACTAAGGTACCTCCTTGGTTTGTTCCATTTGCTTCTCAATAGCATTATCCATTCACAAGACATCTATTTTGCTGACATCTTTTAAAGTGCAGTATATTAGGACACTTTATTACAGAACCTGAAGAAACTAATGTTCTGTAAGCAGGAATAGTGCATCTAATGCCGAATTTTCAAATCTGTTTTCAGCTTCAATCAGAATGTATGTTTTGCATAGAAATATCATTTTGCATCTCATCACCTTACCATCTGAAGCAATCATTTGCATTGCTAACAGTAACAAAACCATGAAATCTAAATTAAGCAGTTTATTTAACAGTATATATGTAAGCAGCAGCAAAGTGCTTGCATTGTGTAAATTCTGGTGTCTCATACATAATTACAGTGACTTATACTTTTCTTTGGCTTACACATGAAGCAGCAGAGCAAATTTATTTATACACGCATTCTTCCCATAAATCCATTACTTCAAAATGTATCTGAATAGTCAAGAATATGGCCAGTTCATCACGAACATGAATTGCCAACCTGCTTGATTTATCAAGCAGACTTACAGGACGAAGCTGAATAACTTACAGTAATGAGAAATGTACATCTGCTTCAACTCCTAGACCGGCAGCCAAACCGTGGGATGTTTGGTCGAGGTAGGCACTTCAATGCAAAAACTTTTGCTAATAATGATGCTTCAACTCAAGACATTGATTTAAAACTGTTACAACTTTAAGGTTCCTAGCCAAGTATTCCAAGTATTTTAGCTCGGTCTGCTAAAACGAAATACGGAAACCTTCGTTTGCGAATCTACTCCACAGGACAGAATTTGGCTGATAGGGAAGACAAATCTGATTTATTTTTTTTTTATTGTGTACACTTGCAAGGCAGTATAACTTTCAAAGTGCTCATATAGTAGGATGTGATATCTCTCTGGCTAGTGTACTTCAGCACGAGAGAAGTCAACAGTCTGGTGCTACTTGATGTGGTGCTGCTCTCGGTGAGCGGTTCCGAGCGTGGGCCGAGGCAGAAATGGTTTGGCTGACACTGCCCAGCCACGTGTGCAGGTTCACAGTATCACGATGCCTGCAAGCACCCTTTGGAAATAGGCATTTCTCCATAGCAATCTCTTTTTTTGCCAACTGCAAATAAACAAGGCACTAAGCACGGAGGTGGTCGATATGTTTGAAATATACAGCAAAATCATAAAAAAACCTAACTGCTCCAAATTATCAACTGAGGGCACATTCATAAACAGCCGGTAGCTACTTTGCACAAGTAGTTGTTATATATTTATAAACTCCATAACTTTGTAGAAAAGCCCCACAACAAAACAGGGAAACAAACCCAACCCCAAAACCTTCTTAAAGATTAAAACGAAAAAAATCAGGCTCCTATGTATAAGGACAAGAAGAGCAATGTAAACATGGATTATTTAGCATGCTTAAAACCTTTTGAATACAAATCCACATAGAAACCATCCAGCTAGATGAACCAGTGTGGTGGTGCAGCTCCCAGTGCCCGGCACTGGGCAGGCACACTCTGTAGTACATCCAGCACAGACACAAAAGCTGTAGACCTTTGTTGGCATTCACAGAGAATCCAACCAAAGCAACCAAAGAAAGGAGCAGCTTTGGCCAAAACTAATGTCAAGCATGATCTTCCAATGGCAGTTTTAGAGCCTGAGCAAAAAAAAAAAATTACCTGTACTTCTCCACGTTGTATACAACTTTCCAAAAAAACCCTGTAATTAGACGATTCCACAATATTTGCATTTAATGAGAAAACTCTTTGGCAGATGACATCTTTATAAAAATAAAATTATGTGGCTTTTTTCCCTTCATTATTTTGTATTAACTGAATTCTGTGCCTATAAATAATTCCAAGTGGAATTAAGCCAATGTATTTTTAAAAATCAATTCCTTCTAAAAAGCATATAGAAGTTCAAAGCTGCAAACAAATGTTTCATAAGACATGGCAGATAGAAAAAAAGCCCAAGGCCCTAACCCTTGTATCAGGAGTATTCTCCTATTTAAATGATTGTGTCATAAAAATAATAATTCTCAGCATTTTCCACAGCAGGAGTCCTCGATGATATATATCCTTTTTGTTCAGCTGGGACACAGCCTAGAACCTCACATTTAGCAAGAGGAGGACAGCTCTGTGGTAATGACCTTATCATATCCTGTGAGCCCTTTGAGGGTAACATTCCCAATATTGGGAATCCAAATTCTAGGATTACAAGACTACACTTACTATTCCAAGTGAAGGGTAAATAGAAAACAGTGCTGAAGTCATACAGTTAAGTAGATTTACTAAACCTAGAATGCTCAGTAAGACTTTTAAAGAAAAGTCTACAAAGAGAAGGGTTTTCACTTTTTTTTTTTCAGCGAAGACTGAAAGCAAAGGATTGAAACTCTCCTCTAGCTTTCAAGATGCTGCATACTGAGCAAAACACAGATAAAAAAAGCTTGTATGAGCTAAATCCCAAATAGGTGTTTTTTCAACTACATTGCTCTGGATAACTCCATTCTGCCTTCTGTGGCCATGAACTCCTTTTCCGTGGTCAGTGTATCACCTTGACACAGTTTCTCCTTTAGTTTTTCAAGTTCATATTCATGCAGGATTTTCTGTGTTAAATATTTTTCACGTTTTATTTTGGCTTTCACGTCTGCAGGGACATCAGGAATCATCCATGCTACAAAGAATTTCACGATGAATACAACATGCTGAAAGAAAAAAAAAAACAAACCAAAATAAAACAGGAAGCCAGGAGAAATGTAACATCTCATTAGCAAATGAAACACATGAAACACCTGGTTTTTTATCTAACAAAATTGATCACTTTTTGTTCCCAAACAGAATACATTTAATTTGGCTGTCCTGGAACAATACATAACAAACTGATGTGTATCTGAGATGTGCACAGAGATTAAAATGCTTCCTTTTATGCAGAAACTTTAATTCCAAACTATTGATGAATTAGCAAACCTAAGTGTCAGATTCTGAATCCCTATCATCGCTTCCTAGTATCTGTGTGGTTTCTTAGAAAATTCATGTGACTGTGCTGAAAACCCTCAGCTTTTGAGAGCTAATAGGATAGAGCAGGGCAAGTGATGAGAAAAGCACTTGAACAACTTCCTTTTCCCTTCATCACTCACAAGCCAGTGGCTTAAGTACCAGTTATTGAAATTATTGATTTATGTAATTTTAGCCAACATACCGCCCTGCAAAATGCTTTCTGGATTTTAAATACAGTCATCTCACATACACAGCTCTTTAATGAAACCAGTCAGAGTGAAAATGCTAGTCCTGGTGGTTCGTCTCTCTTCCATCTGCATAAAGACCTTCACATTTATTCTGCTGTTTTATTTCAATCAAATTTAGCCGTCTGCTCAGCTGTTTTCTTAGCTGTTCTAACTTAACTCTGAGGTTTTCATTCTGAAGTTAAAAGACCTAGTTGTAGTAATCATTTAGGACATGAATATTTGGTATTACTTCAGGAATAAACTATTTTATACTCTCAGTAATTCTGTTTTCTGTAACATTAGTAACTAACATTACTAACTATCTAGAGAATCTATAAGGTACCAATTTAGGCAGGAAATTTTGTAGGCAACATACCTCCATAATAATTATAAAGGCCAGTTTTGCAGCAAGAATGTGCCAGAACTGCATAGTGTGTAAATATTTCTTCTCATGATCTGGAGGATATCGATAGTCTCTGTACCTGTTGGACAGAAAGACATGCAAAGGTGAAATGTCATATTCAGTCTGAGACAGACTACAAGCTCAGTGACACTTACAGGCAACTACAGCTGTCATTTAAGGAACCTCTTCATCTTGTTTTAAATGGTCTGTTGCATTTTGCAGAAAAAAGGTTGCCTCTCAATTTGTTTCTATCTGCTGTTTGCTTAAACGTTCTCGCATTCACAGCGATAGAGATGAGGTGTGAGAAGAGCAATTTTATACACAGGTTACTTTTTTTTCCAGGCAATGATGAAATAATAGAGGACAGAGTAATGGAAAGTATCACACAGTAATGGACAAGTATTGAATAAATGTGACAGATGTCAGATTATGAACTGGGCAGATGCAGGGTTTAATGGAAGGAGAGTCTTGAGTATGTGTTCTTCACTCACACGTGTAAGCAGGATAAAGATTCCTGGGGCTTTACAGCTAAAACATACAAATATAACTTCTTCTTAAAGTGCTGGGTTGTTAGTTTGTTTAGGTTTTTTTTCTGTTTGTTTGGAAATTATCTTTTTTTTTATCAAATCAATCCTTTTTTTTACCATGTACTTCTCCAAAGCTCTTTCTCAATTATTGTAGAGCCTCCAAAGTTTCTTCTAGCAAGAAAGGACTATTTTTTAAATGAAAGCAGGATGGCCCAGATCCTTGGTGGGATCTAGCACAGTAATGATTGATTTTCAATACCATATCTCATTTTCAGCTTTGGAATCTAAACATCCCCTTAGTGATATTCTGTCCACTTAGACATTGCAGCCTAAAAACCTTTCAAAATATAGGCTCAAGTTTGCAACCTTAGGGACATAAATCTTCTCCATCACTCAAAAATCAATAGTTTAATTTAAAGTAAAAAATGAAAACCAAACAAAAAACAACAAAAAGGTGATTATTTTTTTTTAATTGCTGGCATGATCTCTTACCATCTCAAGCACTGTCTTCTTAATAGTTTAAACATTACCTCTCACACTTTAGGATGATGAGAATGACATCTCTAGTGGACTACTTAGACCTTCATTGACTTTTTATACTGCATTCTAAACAAAGTGATACAATATTTATTATTACACCAACACCAACCTGCATATGACAAAGTTTACTGGATTCGTTTTAGGCTTGTTTCTGTCAGGAAAATCTGAGATTAGAAACACTGACAAACTATTGTTTATGTATCCAGACATAGGGGAGTCTTCATTTTCAGAATAGGCATAGTAGTAAACTAAACGAGGAATCATATCTGATGTGAATGCAACAATAAAAGCCTGAAAAAGAAATTGGAAAAAAAAATTAAGGAAGTGACACACAAAACTTGTGAGCAGCTCCATGAAGGGCTTTTTGTACAGTGACTCTGTGGCATAACCCGGGATCTTTTAAGCAAGGGTGAGCATGATTAGGGCACTTTGCCTCAGTAAAGATGCTGACTGCAGCCTCTGCTGCAAGGACCAGCACTTGGTGAACTAAATATGTGAGTAGTCCTTAAAAAAGGCACCAAATCCCAAATATCCCCTCACACCAAAGTGCCCTCTATCTGTGATCACAACACTCCTTGTTGAAAGAAGAGATACAGTTTTGAATTCTTTTGGAAAAGGATGAACTAGAATCCAGTCTGATCACTGTGAAAGAAGGAGAGCCATTTTCTCCAGCTGTATTTAAAAAGGAAACAATGGCTTTGTTTTACCAAGAAATCTGAGATACCTAAGATGCCCAAGTACCTTACTAATTAAGCAATACCTGCAAGTGGGTTTGTTGCCTACACTTGCAGATCTGATACTGTTTACTATTCTACATTAAAAAGAGGCAATTCTTTTGCTCAGCAGCCTGCTTTACCATGTATTCAGATGAACTATTAGCACAGTATTTAGTTGCCAGTTTATAAAAAGTACTCTGAGCTGCAGTCCCCATACAGCGGGCATCCAGAAGCAGTTGAACAAGCAGAATTCCCCAAAAATAGGCCTCATAGTGACAAGACAGAAATGCCACTTGGCCGACAGAATTAATCCATCTCTGGGCAATCTTCAGACTAAGCTTCAGACCGGCTTATGCTTTTCCAAAATACTGGAAAACCCAGACAAGTGAATGAAAGATTCTGGTCCAATGAAATGTGGATTGGGAGCTGCGTGTCATGTCATTAATATCCGGACAGGCTGACCCACCCAAATGGTTTGACTGTACTCTGTGTGATATAGTGAATAGTGTTGATGAAGGAGAAAAAGCATCAGTTGATTTTTAAATCGTCAAATTCCGAGCACATGGAAGAATCAAAGTTGCTGTAGCAGAGTTAATGTACTCACGTTAGTGACAACAGACAATATGGCCATTCCATTCAGGATTTCTTGCCAAACTCCTATGCTATGTGCTTTTGCAGCCACAGGTCTCCTGTACTGAGTGGTTAATTTCCAGGAGTCTACTCGAATCTCCAGGATATTATTCATCAGAGCAAGAAGGGGAGCCAGCGGAAAGGATGCCACGAAGAGAGTAATGAATCCAAACTGAATGACTGCAAGGGAGAAAAGAAAAGTGCCAAAATCTGCCTCTACAAAAGCACCCTCAGGGTGACAATGAGACAGTGAAACATGCAAGATGCCACTTGCAGACAAACCAGGCTGCACAAGTCGTCTCCAGCCCTGGCCTGAGCTAAGTGACAACCTGCCTCAGGCCTGAGACCTCTTTAGTTCCCAAGGGCTGCTCTTCAGCAGCACCCACAGGAACAGGACATTTGGGTCCTGTCTCGTGATGCTGGATACCAAAGTTTCCAGCAGTGCTGGATACTCATTCTTTCGTGATGCTGCAGTTCTCTCATGAATGGAACACAACTGTAGGGGAATGGGAATGTACTAACACATCACATTTCTAAATTATGAGAGAGGAGCAATTTAAAATACAATAAAATGGCTGGTTTTCCTATCCTGCAGTTTGTGCAGAGCAAGCCCTCTCTCCTAAACAAAAATTAGGAAACACTTTCACCACACACTTACCTCCACCTATTGTTATTGGCTTAGTCAAAATATTAATACAAATTCTGTATATAATAGTTCCATTGGGGAGTCTTAACATTAGTTTAAGAATTGCAGATAAACTACACGTGACCCCTTCAGTCACTACAAAAATGGTACAGAATGTGACAGTCCTCAGTGCACAGCCTGTACTGCCTCTACATTTTAAAGACAGGAAATAGAACATCTTGTCTGGTTCAGGCAGTGGATAAAAATAAATTCCCATCAGGTCTTCCATGGTTTCAGTGACTAGTTCATTATCTTAGAGAAGTATAAAAATTCCTACTAGGTTAGCAGCCCCAGCACAGTGCTGGAGCATACTGGTTCAGCTCTGATTGAGGAGGAACAAGGACATCAATTAACAGGCAATGGCTGATGACACTGATGGCTTTTAGTATATGTGTTTCACAAGATCACAGCCCCATATGAAATATCATTAAGAGTATGGAGTGACAATAATACAGTTGCAAAGCTCTAGGCAATAGTTATTTCTGTACAAAGAAAACAGTACAAGGCTCCACTTCTCAGCAAATTCCATCCTTCTAACAGACAAATACTAATTTTTTTTTTTTTTAGTGTCTTTTAGGTTTAGTTTGGCTTTGGCTTTGAGCTTTGAAAAATCCTCCTCTGTTACCCATGCTCCCTCTGCTGGTCTCCTGGACCGGATCAAAGCATAATCAGTGCCAATCTCTAACCAAAAGAATTCTCCACATCGGGCGCAGAACACGCTTGGGAACAGGAACAGAGCAGACACCGAGGCAGCTGGCTGCACCGAGGAGAATGTTCCCCCTTCCAATGAGGGAAACAAACAGTCTTTGCAGTGAAATTCCCTGCAGACTGAGATGCAAAGGCAGGGATTTTTGGTTTTTTCGTTTTTAATTGGGCTGACCTATTTAATGATTTCCAGCAGTTAATCGTCTCCCATTTACCAGATGACAGTGGTGGCAATAACCCATAACGATTAATTGCTAAGCTATTTTTTCTGAAACTGTCAGTACAAGGTGTCTCATCCTCCACATTCCAAATGTGTATTTTTAAACTTACCCATTTCTAGATATTCATAGAACAGCCCTAAGGCTCCAAATATCTGCAGATCATGGTCTTGCTCCCAGCGACTGTACAAATTTTCTGGATTATTTCTGGCTTTCCGGCGACCCCACCAGTTACAAATCCAGCTGTATATGCAAAAAAAGGTAACAATGAGAGAAACAGTTCAAGAATCCATTTCTCTAAGCAAGCTCCTTGTTACAACATGCTTTTACAAGCACGGCTTTCACAACAAGAGGCCAAAAGCCTCTCTGAAATGAGTCTATTTGTCAGAATTTGTGCTTAATTTACAGAAATTTTCTTAGTTTCTTCATACGGCAATACTTGTTATCACTCCTTCCAAGAATTTCTTCTGCCTATGCCATGGGCATCTCATGGTAAGAGATAACTTACGGTACAATGGCCTCTTGGATATTTCCCCAGATCTGTTTGCCAGCCATGACAATGGTGAGCTGAGTCGTCAGTTCTATCAAACAGCCCGCAGGATCACACTGGCAGAGACAAATTGCAGGTTAATGGACACGAATAATGGACATAACCCAGATAACCCATATTCTGTTGCTCAATAAATGAAAGAAAGAAGAATTCTTAAAACTTTTTAGGACAATACTGCATTTTCACCTTGACTGCCAGCTAAGATACACTCTCAGGAAAGCTGTTACAATCAACGTGCTTGATAAAACACACACCAAAATGTAATTTAAAGACATTTAAAGACAAGAGTAAGTCAGGCCGACCACTGTGCAGATGCACAAAGACAGGGCAGCAGGATCTGAAGGCAGCAGCCCCTCCACAGCCCCAGCAAGGTGAATCTATGGCGCTCGGTCAGCCCTCAACACCAGACCACCCCTGACCTAGCAAGCACCTGCATTTTCTATCCATATCCTTACAGCAGATGTATTTAAATACCTGCCAGTATCTGATCTCTGCTCTGTGCTGAAAACACTAATTTTAAAGTTTCATCTCTTTATTGAGGGCTTCTTAAGAACAGAATCATAGAACTGTGTAGGTTGGAAGACCTTTAAGGTCATCAAATCCAACCATTGACCTAGCACTGCCAAAACCACCACTAAACAATGTCCCTCAGCACCACATCAACCCAAACTTAGAACTTAACAGTATTAACCAATATTAGGAGATACTCTATCAGTAAGTGCACTCCATTATTTCACTGTGTCTTGCATGAAGTTTTTTCCTCCACTATTGACTCCCAAGCAATGCTTCACACTAAATATGGCATTTCATCTCTATACAAACAGCATAAACAGCAATTAAATCAGGGAAAAAAGCAAAGTTTATATATATATGCCGCCTATCAAATGTTTTTTTCTGAAAATGTAGTGCCTCAGAAAGCTTATTAAGACACCCAAAAGCCAGAGACCATTTATATTTATTCTTCAACCTAGAGGATCACTTTTAAGACCTATGGCGAGATCCACCGGTATTTTAGGAGAATAGAAAGAAAAGCTTTTTTGATTTTTACACCCTTGTGACCGAGAGCTACAGATTTTCACTGCTGGTGGTTCCCTGACTAGCAACAGCAGAAAGAGTCCTTGGAAGCCCCTCCATCAGCCTCACAACAGGCAGCTGAGATCCAGCTCACTCCAGGCCAAACCTGCACCTGGCAATTTATGACTGCACAGGTTGGAGGGGATAAAAGTTTCAACTAGTTTATTATTATTCAATCCACCTTCATCAAGAAAGTCCTACCTCTTCATTTCGCCAGCGATTAAACATGTATGTGTAGGCACCTGGGTAACCAACAAACTTCCCTTTAAAGAAAGCCACGTAGAAGCAGGATGAATAGTAGTTGACAAACTGGAACAGAAACATTTTCATTGTGAGCCTGTTCTCATACTCCATATGAGTTCTGGGAATCTCTGTAAAACCAGAAAACAGTAATTTTATTTTCTTTTATTATGTTTAATAGGATACAGATTCATACTCATCACCCACAGTGCCCTTACATCCCAAAGGGAAAAAAAAAAGAAGAAATAAAGGAAAAAGAAAACCACCTACAAACAGTTCAGAAGATGGAGCTCTGGCTCTCAGACACCCTATCCTTAATTTAAAATGCAATGTTCTCAGTAGGCAGGCAAGTGAAATTCATTCTTGAAACGTTTATAAGCTTCAATTTCCCCTTCTTTGTCCTGTCCACTGCCATTTAGCCATCTTTAAATCTTACACAATTTTTAGGAGATCCAAGATGAATCTCAAACATTAACACTAGCAGTCTCTCCTGGACTATGAAAACTCCACTGTTAGCAATGCACATGATAAAGAATCATTTTTTTCCTTTGCTGTGGAGAACTATGTTACAGTATTAATTTTTTCAATATGCTGTAAGTGTGTAATTTATCTGGAAATCATCAGAAATGGGATAGGCCCTGTGCCTCTGGAAGATGAGACTTATAGTAAGTAGGGGGAAGAGATCAAAAACCAGAAAGAGCAAAGTCTGGCTTAACCTTTTGAAGGAATTTAAGAGTGACAAGAGTCAGAACAGATACTCCTGGCAACAACCGACCACCAATTTCATACCCTGGACCCAACTGTCTCCCCAAGCCCGGGTAAGCAGAGCTGCTGCGGCCACCAGAGGAGGGCAGCAGTCCCAAAAAAGTAAACACATCTATTTTGCCTCTGTAACCCAGAGCCACAGGTAGTGCTGACACTGAAGAAATTAATCCTCCACACTTGCAAGCAGCAAAATAACACTGCTGAGGCTTTGTGGTTATGATTCATGGCCTTCATGAAAGAAGATAAGATTAAAAAATGATGATTTTCTGTTTTGGGATTTTTTTTGGTGGTTGTTGTTGTTTTGCTTTGGTTTTTTTGCTAGGGGCAATTTTACTTATTACTTGTTCTATTTTTCTATGGTCTAATTTGGTCAAGTGAGAAAAACACCACAGATCTCTGAGACAAAAGATGGTCCACAATAAATCAAAATAAATCCGATACAACACCCCATTAATTTTCTGCAACAAACACCTTTCAATTCTTGATTCCACTTGTAAGACCTCATAAAAAAAATATCACAAACTACTACTTTATAGTACAAACTACAAATCCATAATGCTTTCAGCTCTTCCATCTCCAGCTGAATATTCTGCAATTATTTCTTTCTATAAAGCACCTGCAGGGACTTGTACACCTAAATCATTAAGGGCAAACAAAGAAAAAGACCTAAGAAGGGCTTTAGAGGAGGACATTTCCAACAGGTCAAACATGAATTCTGCTACAAAACCAATAGATCTTTCTGGGCCTGCCTGCCAGCTCCTCCAGCTCAGGAGAGAGCCCACTGCAGCCACAGTAACACATCTTGCACCCAGCATCTCAACCTGCTCCAGTATTTGCCTTCAATCCATATTAACTCCAAACCTGTAAACCCCCAGCTAAGGGAAATAGGGCCAAGAAACCCTGGAAAATCTACTGTCCTAT